>JBCNJP010013353.1:0-12494 GCA_039602395.1 Deinandra increscens subsp. villosa
GCTCAAGGTACATTAGTTCACGATTTGGGGCAGATTTGTGGGGGGGGGGGGGGGTTAGGACCTGGAAATTGAGGGTTAAAATGTGTTTTTGGTGTTCAAGATGATTGGTGGGTGTTTGGTTACGAGTTTTGGGTGCAATGTGCTTGTATGTTAACTTGATGATTGAGATTTTGCTATGCTTTTAGTATGAACATGTTCACTACAGAAATTACATGTTATTATGGTTAGAAAATTGTTAGGATGTGTTTAATTGACCAAATGTTGGCATAGAATTGAAATCTTAAACTTTTGCAGCAAACTTGAAAATTCTAACAGCTTTGACCAGAATTTTGGGTCAAATTGCAGCAGCCATAACTTGCTCGTTTTTGCTCGAAACTGACTGATTCTTTTTCCCTAGTAAAGTAGAATGTCTTAGCTTTACAACGGCTACTCGCATACTTTCTAAAACCTTCGTTTGGTCACTCAAAACACAGCTGCAAGTCGGGTACTCAAAGCTGTCATTTTCTGTGAAAAGTGGACTTTGCAAATTGGTTGGGCATGTAAACCTTGTTTTAATGGTGTGGTTGCTACTTGGACTTGATGTTTATATATTGAAAGTAAGATCTGGAGAATTTAATGTTTAAATTCCAAATTTTGAATGAGTTATGCAAGTTTTCATTTCCTTTGACTAGTTTGCTAAATGCTAAAATGTGCCAACTTCCGATGTGCATAACTTCTTCGTTTCTCAACCTTTTTAGTTGATTCTTTTTGCTACGAGTCCTAATTGATATGTAGTATACGCCTGTAAAATGTAAAGAGTTAATTCCAAGTATTGTGGATTTTAGCTATGCCACTAGTTAAGTGCTTGAAGTTTGACTTTCTGGGTCAACTTTGACATAAATTGCAATTTCTTGATTTTCTCCCAATCTGGGACTTGTATGTGCATTGAGTGACTTGTATGATTGCATGAAACATGTTTAGGTGCTTATGTGCTAATTTTCATCCTAGCGACACCTTCTAATTCGATTAGGCCATTTATCCGAATAGGTTGACTTTTACCAACCTGTTGAATCAAGTGCTAGGTACCAGTGCACCCTAAGGTGAGTTTCACTTACTATTATTGTTATATCCGGTTTAGGATGATAACGCACAGATAGTTGCATCCGGTAAAGAATGGCAACCCGACGGTAAAGGTACTTCTTTACTTAAGTAATTTTCCGACAAAATATCATATGTTGCACTGAATTGCTTTCATCAAAAAGTCCTTACATTCGGGCCGTTAATATACAGTAGCGAGGTAATATTGAGTAGTACTACTGGGGATTGACACCCCCGCTCAGCGGTGCACGGGATGCACCCTCCGACTGGCGGTCGGACTGAGATCAATGTTAGCCTACCCACCGTGATCCGGATGGACACGGGAAGGCAAGGTTCATAGGTATCCCCTATCAAAACATTGTCAGCTTCGGTTACGAACAATTCAGGTGGACATAACTATAGGCTAGCTACCTACGATATGGAATTTTACTGGTCCAATGATTAATGACTGTGTTTTACCTGTCTTTATTCATACATTGGGTCTACATGTGACGTGTAGACCGCTTTAGTGAACTCACCAGCCTTGGCTGACACTTGATTGTTGAATGCTTTTCAGGTTGCTTGGAGGATCATGGATGGCATGGCCGTTGGCAGTACTTGTTCTTTGTAAAACCCTTTTGAAAGTCGTATTTCAGATACTTTGGTAATCACTTTTACTAAACAACAACCTTGTAAACTTTTAATGTTTCCGCTGATTTTTGTGAAATGTAAACTCTGATTTATTTAATGTAATACATGACTGTTTACCCCTTTAACTATGGCTTGGTTGTAACTAAAGACTTTGATCCTGGTCTGGATCACACCCCACACGGTTATACTCCGTTAGTGGAAATTGGGGGTGTGACACTACAACTCATGATTTGGAGTTGGGAGCAGTCATTTTCGCGTTGAAAATTTGGAGACATTATCTTTATGGTACAAAGTGTACTATCTACACTGATCACAAAAGTCTCGAGCATATCTTTGCTCAAAAGGATTTGAACATGAGACAACGTCGTTGGGTGGAACTTCTTAATGACTACGATTGCGCGATTAGATACCATCCAGGCAAAGCTAATGTAGTAGC
This sequence comes from Deinandra increscens subsp. villosa, assembly GCA_039602395.1. NCBI lineage: Eukaryota > Viridiplantae > Streptophyta > Magnoliopsida > Asterales > Asteraceae > Deinandra > Deinandra increscens. The sequence goes on from JBCNJP010013353.1 coordinate 2,144, forward strand.
TGATGCCTTAAGTCGAAAGGATAACCCCAAGCCTAGAAGAGTTTGTGCGTTGCAACTTACCATTCATACAGGATCACCTGATCAGATCCGGAATGCACAACTCGAAGCACTCAAAGATGGGAACATTGAATTAGAATCCTTGCGGGGTATGGATAAGTTACTGGAAGTTAGATCCGATGGTATCCGGTATTGTGCGAACCGAATATGGATTCCCGTGTACGGAAATTTAAGGGAATTGATCATGGATGAAGCCCATAAGTCTCGCTACTCTATTCATCCAGGCTCGGATAAGATGTACCAAGATTTGAAACTGATTTACTGGTGGCCTAAGATGAAAGCTGACATTGCCACTTACGTAAGCAAGTGCTTGATTTGTTCCAAGGTTAAGGCGGAATACCAGAAACCGGCAGGGTTACTTCAACAACCAAAAATTCCCGAGTGGAAATGGAAGGGAATCGCTATGGACTTTATCACAAAGTTACCCCGTACAACAAGTAGATGTGATACAATTTGGGTAATTATTGATCGCTTAACCAAGTCGGTACATTTTCTACCAATCAAGGAAATTGATACCTCCGAGACATTAGGAAAAATTTATCTTAAAGAGATCGTCTCGTGACATGGAGTACCAGTTTATAATATATCAGATCGAGACGCTCGATTTACATCCACATGTTGGGAATCCCTACATGAAGCATTGGGATCGCGTTTGGACATGAGTACTGCATATCACCCACAGACCGATGGTCAAAGTGAACGGACCATTCAAACTCTTGAGGACATGCTACGTGCATGTGCGATTGATTTTGGTGAAAGTTGGGATAAACATTTACCCTTAGTGGAATTCTCCTATAACAACAGCTATCACACCAGTATCGGTGTAGCTCCGTTTGAAGCACTTTATGGGCGTAAGTGTAGATCACCTCTCTGTTGGGCGGAAGTTGGTGACAGTCAACTCACGGGTCCTGAGTTGGTACTCGAGACAACAGAGAAAATCGTGCAAATTCGTAATCATATGGCAGCCGCACAAGATAGACAGAAAAGTTATGCCGATATACGGAGAAGACCTTTGCAATTTGAGGAAGGAGACAAGGTCTTGTTAAAGGTCTCACCCTGGAAGGGTGTAGTGAGTTTTGGTAAACGTGGTAAGTTAAACCCAAGATACAGTGGGCCATTTGAGATTGTTAAAAGAGTTGGTCTATCAGTATATGAACTAAACTTACCAGCAGAGCTAAGTGGGGTCCATAACGTTTTCCACGTGTCAAATTTAAAGAAATGTTTAGTAGATGAGACATTGATCACTCCACTCGAGGAGTAGCATGTGGACGAACAACTTCGATTCATCGAAGAACCGGTAGAAATTATGGACTGGGAGATTAAACAGTTAAAGCGTAGCAAAATCCCAATCGTTAAAGTTCGTTGGAACTCGAGACATGGTCATGAATTCACATGGTAACGCGAAGATCAGATGATGAAGAAATATCCCAGACTATTCAAGGTTCAGCCTTCGTCTAGTTCAGGTACTGGTTAAATTTTCGCAGAAGAAAATTCTTCAACAAGGGGATGATGTGACGACTGAGAATTTTTCTTTTCTTTTTCTTTGTGTCTAGCTCATTAACTTTTACCGCGTTCCGCAATTTTCGAGGACAAAAATTCTTCAACAAGGGGATACTGTGACAATCCGACTTTTCAGGTCATTTTCTGACATTAACTGAACGTAAAACGTATTAAATGTTGTGTGAACATTTATGTGCTTATCTGCGTTGACTTTAGCAATTAGGGTTTTGTGTAGTGATCACTAAACGAGCATGCACTTAAGTCTAGACGTTTGATATTCTTGATTTATTAGTAAATCATAAAGTATGATTTCATGGGACGTAATGTCAATTTATGTGATAATTAAACCTTTACTCTTGTGTGATATATTTATATAGATCTCAATCATATTTATGATTATATGTAACCTAATGATTTAATTACAAGCTATTGTTCATGGTTTTATGTGACTTAAATATATATAAGTTATAAGTTCAAAGTCTATAATTTTATGAGAATTTAAGATGAGTAAATATGAGTTATTATATATAGTTAAGTTGTGATTTTATGTGGTTTTAGAAAATAATTGTGGAATTATAATTCTATGGGTTCATGTGGATAAAATAAGATTTATACATTTTATAAACGTTATACGATTTATACATTTTGACCTTCCTCGTATATTCGTTGTTAAAAACATTTCTTGTCAATCTCGTTAGCTCTCGTTAACACCTTTTTAAACTTTTAAGGACCACCTTTGCCAATTCCTAAACTTTTTCTAACTAAACAAATCTGCTAGGACTAATTTAGAAATTCCCCAAACCTTGTGCCACCTTTGTAAGTTTGTGAGGGACTGGATTTGCCAATCTACCAAAGTAGATTTAATGCCATTTACGGCATTAATCATGACTGGCTATTTCTCACGACCACCATCATTCCGGTCATTGAATCCGGCAATCAAGACTCTACTGTTTCCATTGAGACCTCCCAAGCAACTTAAATAACATGGCAAATCATTAAGAAACCTACACAAATCCTCTCGCTCTCTCTCTGCTGTTGCGAACCGAAACCCACCAAAGACTCACCATAAACTTCGAAATTCCGGCCAGGACATCCACCATTCGACCACCTTTCGATCACCTCTGTGATCGCGAACCTTCTACGAGCAACCCGGTGTAAGCAGAAGTTCAAACCGCGACCGCGCTCGGTGTTCGCATTCAAGTTTCAGAACCGATTTCGGTGTCAAAAGCTTGTCTATTCTCATCTCCGACTCAAGGTAACTCATCCCCTATGCTAGTCGCACATTTCTCTAAGTTAATTTCGATTTCGTGATTTTCCGGTGACCGGAAAATACCACCGGCGAGATTAGGGTTTGTGGGGAAGAAGGAGACTCGATCCGGGTACGGGTTATAAAGTTTAGAAACGGGTTTATCACCAGACGCCAATCTGGCATAACTGGTTAGGTCGCTGGTCGTGTACGCTAGGGACGCGGGTTCGAGTCCCGGTCCCAACCTTTTTAACCCATTATTTCCTCTAAACTCGGTTCTGGTTACCGATAACACATAAAGGATTTTTGAACGGATTCCTAGCACCAACGACGACCTGGCCGAGTGGTATGTATGCTGCATTGCAACATAGAGGTCACGGGTTTGAACCCGGTGACCTCCATGTTTTCTGTTATTATGTTTTTGTGTTTTCTTTTAGCATTGGATTGCTAGAACTCATACCTAATTCGTTTCTCTTTGTATCTTAACCCCGTAAAAACATAATTAGGACCATTTAAACTTCGTAAATCATATTTTGAGTTATAAAATATGTTTAACTTGTTATTTTTAATTAAAAATAGATTTCCAATACCTATATATATATTGATATAAAAATTCTAGTTTTACAAAAATGTTAAAATATATATATATATATATATATATATATATATATATATATATATATATATTGAATAAGATTAATATATAAACTTATGCCATTGGATTTTTATTGAAATAATCGAATATTCTACGATAACCTTATATATATATAAATGTATATTGTCCTTACAAATTCGTTATTAACACTTCCTGAACGTCTAGTAAATACATATTATATATATATATATATATATATATATATATGGATTTATTTATTTAATGAATCTTTGAACTTGGAATGTATATAATATTAATATATATTGTATTTTCTCGTACTATTTCGATAATCGCTCGGATTTGGCACACGTGGCATCCTCGACTTATTCCGAACTTCACGATCCTTCGTTTTTATCGTTTACATTAGGCTTAGTCGTTGTTTCAATACACACTTACACTCGTATGCTCGTTAGGTGATTGATTGCTTGTACAAGACTCGTTCTTGCTACTTGAATTAACTGTTTGTCTGGAAACTTTGCTGAGCAACCTAAGGTGAGTTTCACGGCCCCATTTTACTGTTTTAATCTTGTTGGGGGAGATTAACATGCATGATTTACACAACCGAGATAACTAGACTTTTATATATCACTTGAAGTACTTGTAGCACACTGATACAACAAAGTCCTTCCTATGGTACCGTTAATATTAATGACGATAGCGGGAAATATATTGTAGTACTACTGGGTCTGACAAACCCCACCCGGGTCAGTCGCTCTGGCACGATTGGATATCGAACGGGTTATATATTCGTCCTAAACACAACAAGGCAAACTATAAACAACTGTTAGCTTCGGTGATCATCAACGTGCGAAGTTTCATGTATATAGCCTAGCTAGCTATTTGATATATATTAGTGATTATGCTCTTACTACTTGACGTTATTGAACGGTCAATTTAAACTGAACTTGAAATGTTACTGAACTGTTAAACCTGTGAACTCACCAACCTTTGTGTTGACACTTTAGCATGTTATATCTCAGGTCGCTAAACTGGATTGTCTGCCACAAGCTAGGATGCACCTCATAAGGATTATTATTGCCATGCATGCATCATAGACTTATTTATTTTTCAAACTCATTAACTTTTGGTTTGCGCATGTTTTGGCGCTTGAACAATTATTACAACTTTGTCGATTACGCTTCTGCATTTAAAAACGCATTTACTTTGGTTTTACTTTTACATTGCATATAGACTGTTCGTATGGCTAATGTGTTCGATCCTGGTTTGTCACGCTCCCTGCGGCGCGTTGTCGCGCGTGGGATTTTTGGGGGTGTGACACTTGCATCCCATGTAAAGCAATACAGTCTAGTGTTTTATGTCAATGGAAACAAACACGGTTCTTACGCATGTGCGGTTTGAAGGTATTGGTAGGGATATGGGTTGGTAATATTTTTCCACTTCATAGATGTGGTAGTGATGCATTAGTATACTTGGCTCTGGTTATGACTGATTGTGCATGTGCAAGAGCGGTGCATGGAGGAAATGAAACTTAGCTCCTTATAAGGAACTTTTCTCAATAAAATAATTTGATGCGTGGGTTGTTTCCTGCTGGTTCATGACAACATATCTGAGTGTAATAGTACTTTGATCACAAGACCTACAACTAAATGGCGTTCACGCACACTATATTTGTTACTAATAGAGCGGTTCTCCCGGAAGTCATCATTGTTGTGAATAACGAGAGGAACGTGAGATAGGATTTGAGTCTGAAAGGCGGTCTTCGTCACCTGCTAGTAACAATCTTAAGGGAAGTTTATAAATAAACAGGTTACTAACTCTACCACCGGTGAGGTCTCCCAAGTGATTTTATCTTTGATTGATTAAACCTAAAACCCGCTTTATCTTCATTTTATTTTTTTCTTAGTTTATTTTTATAACCTTAAATCTTATCTTTTGGTTTGGTTAGTTCTTAATAAAGGTCTTGTATCAAGATCCCTCCTTCTTGTGTCCTTGGACGACTTTGGTATCTTACCATCACTGTACTACGCCAAAGATGGGTGCACTTTCCCTAGTTATAGTATATGGTGATTGTTCGTTATCGTGTTTTATGATTTAAAACTTGAGCAATAGTGGTGTTGAAATTGACCCATAATTGTCATATTTTTATATACACCACCCGCACACCAAGTTTTTGGTGACGCTGTCGGGGACACATATGAGATTTTGAGAAAAATCCGAGTTAACGACCTAACCTGTTTATTTTTCTTGTTTTATCTTCTTTAAACCTTTCTTTACTTTCTATGAGTAATATTTCAAGGATGTATGAATATCTTGAGGAGTATTACGGTTATAAGGATGGATGGCCCCAATCTGTGTGGTGTAGAATCTGTCGCGGTCCCCATTACTCAAGGGGTTGTTACATTCTAGCGAATACACATGCGTTTTTTGCGAGTAGATGATACACCACCAGAGGAAAGTCCAAGCCATTTCTCTTATTTTTCTCCACCCCCACAACTGATCGAATACAACACATAGTGTCATACATGCAACCTCTTCCATGGCGAGCATTGCACCTATGAATAAGAAGACATAAGGATACCAATTGAGGAGGAGGATATAGCTCCTTCTTCTTCTTTATACATACATGGTTTTGCTTTCTTTTATAGATGGTGTGGTCAACTACATACCAAGGACGAACATACCGAAAAAAATGAAAACAATCACTCACCATCTATAATAGAAACACCTTCTTCCCCTCATAAAAATATCCTTGAAGAAACAACTGAACGAATGGTCGAGCACATCAAGGTCATAGAAGCATAAAAAAATATGGGTGGAAGAATGTAAACTAGGAAGTCATCCTAGAAGAGGAACCTTAAGAGGCTCCTAAGACAAGCAGTTGTTCAGAGATGGAGGAGTTGGATGCAACCATGCGGCTACTTCTAAGCCCTATAACGCCATCTAGCAGAGCAGGTGTGTAAGAGAAAAAGAACAACCAACACATCAAGTAACCACTCGGAGGGAACGAGTTCTCCATGAAGATAAAACGATCGCTCCAATATCCCTCTTATGATTACATTCCTTGGCACTCAGAAGAAGATGAAGTTATCTCCCTGGTGAACTTTAAAGAAGAGGCTCAACCACCTGAAGAAAATCCTTCAGAGTCCATCCATGTAGTAGAAGTCATCGATCGAGAGAAGGAACCCACTAATAGATCATCCACTGAAGAACCACCTTCTCTCGAGCTCAAGGAACTCCCCGAGCACCTCTTCGAATGATGAACTGAAATCACCTGCGATCATTTCATAGCACCCGAAAAATGAAGAAAATGAGAAATTACTCGCCAGATCTGGTCCAGGTAAGCATAAATTTTGGTGGCCCGACTCGTTCTGGCCTTTAGAAACTTACTTTGACATTATTATTAGATTTTTCCCATCTGATAATAAAAGAATAAAATTAACCAGAATGAGTAGGAAACGGATCAAGGAGAAGCCACCTAATAGAAGAAGAAATAAAAAACAGGTCTAACTTGGGATCCCTAAATAAACCAAGCTGATATGTTTTTTCTTTTTATTTAATTTTTGCGGTTTTGCTTTGCCCGGCGCAATTTTGAAATCTTAATTTTGCATTAACATTTTTGTTATTGCAAAGTGTCAGCAAAAAACCAAAACCTCTAATACTCGGATACTATGTGCTTCTTTTCTTTTGTAGGTTTATGGTTAAGCAAAATAAGTGGGGAATGCTGATATTTATGATCTGAGCGTACAGGGATGTCAGGTAAAGCATGACGCGTGGTAATTAGCCACAGGATAAAGCCCAAGTGTGGGGCGCCATGTCCGATTTTTCTCTCCCTTTCACTCTTTACTTTTCATTTTCCCTCTTTTTGTATTCGCTTGGGCACATTGAGGGCCATGTGCAAATTTAGGTGTGGGGACAGGAAACTACAGGTCTTGAATTTTTGTTTGTTCATATTGAAGTCTTACACACAACTGGTTTGGAGAAACGGATCATGTACAACCCTAAATTTTTTATAAAAATGCAAAAACTATATTTTAATAAAATCTGTTGTTTCGAAACCTTGTAAATAAAAATCATGTCTCCAAATATAACAACTAAAAATCCATTGATAATATTTAAAACAAAAGTGAAATATTTTCAATTTTGGCAAGTAGAAAATAAGTTTATTTTTATACAAAATCACACTTAACCCTTATTCCTCACGTTTTCATTGAGGTTCTGAGCCTAACAGCATGTACATATACTAACAAAAACCCCTTTTCCCCAAGTTTTCATTGAGGTTTTGAGCCTAATGTATGCCAAAATTGACAAAACCGGATACGCATAATCAAGTAACAAAGGTAACTAGTTTTTCACCCGTTTCTGCTTCTCTTGCCTATTTGTTTGTTCCCTACCCGTAAATTATCCCCTAGTTCACCACTTTGAGCATAATCCATGTTTTTATTCAATTACCCGCAATAACTATTGCAATTTACTCCCTCAGCCAAAAGCCAACCCTTTTCTCACAAAACGTCATCTTTTTATAATTCAAGAAGTGACTTTCAGTAAATAGTTTAGCATTCACTTCCAATATGGAAGTTCTGTTTATAAAAAAATGAAAAAAATATACCTTTTTAGAAAAAATAAAAATAGCAAAGTTAAAGAACTCTTAGATTAGGGATTTTGTTTCAAAGTCATAAAAGATAAATTTTTATAAAAAGACAAACAACTTTTGCGTTTTTTAGCCACTTTATACCAAAATATCTATACCTTTAGCCCAAGCCTACCTTACAACCCTTTTTAGGCGCTCTTGATGCTTACGTCAATTCCAGTAAGAGCGGTAGAGGTTTGATTTCTTGTCAAGCCTATGCTGTTTGCTTGTTTTCACTTTGGCACGAGCGTTCACTCAGATTATACATATACAATCTGAGTGTCGAGTGATCATTTGTGAGGTGTGTGAGGTTGTATAAATTTAAACTTTTTATTTGGCTTGCCATTCTTGTAAATATTTCAACAAAAATGAATAAAATTAATGGAGTTGAAAGTTGGAAATAAATGGAGGCCTGGTGTGCGGTATGGTGTATATAAAAATATGACAATTATGGGTCAGTTTTGACACCACTATTGCTTAAGCTTTTAAATTTATAAAACATGAGAACTAAACAATCACCATACATCACGGGCAAGTGAACCTATCGCAGCTTAGTATAGTGATGCAAAGATACCGAGGTCTTTCAAAGACACAAGGGAAAATAGGTCTCTTTTTTACTTCATCTCTGTAATACAACTATCCAAATCTTAAACATAGAAAAAAATTAGTTAATATTAAACTAATAATAAGAAAATAAGAAAAGAAAATAAAAGCAAGTTTTAAGTAATTCAGCCAAAGATAATATTACTTGGGGACTTGCCGATGGTGAGATTAATAACCATATTGTAGATAAACTTAGCCTTAAAATTGTTATTTCCAAGTTAGACGAGACTGCCTTTCACCCTCAAATCCTTATCGTGTGCCCCTTCTGTTAATCACCCATGAAGATGACTCCCGAGGGGATCATCTGTAAATAACAAATAAAATGTGTTTGAATGCCATTTACTTGTAGGGCCTTACGCTCAGATACGTTGTCATGAATCCATAGGGAAACAACCCAAGCACCGGATTATTAATTTATTCGGAAAACATTTTTATAAGGGACTGAGATCTGTTTCCACCCATACACTACTTTCAGCATGCACAGTTGGTCGTATCAAAGCCAAGTCCACCAACGCATCCACCACTGGGTCTACACGGTGACAAAATATTACTAACCTAATATCCTAACCAATACCTCTAGATCGCTTTTACGTGAGTCTCGTGTTTGTTTACATAGAAATAAAACACATGAATGTATTGCTTCCAAGAGAAGTGAGTCTCCACTTGTCTGTGGTTTATGCATCACTCCCCCTAGCCGGGTGTCACTCACCGACTACCAAGTTTTTGGGTTTGTCCGACATTGTCAATGTTCTACACTAAACAAGGCACGTTTGTTCAAAAAGACCAATAATAAAGTTTCAATATAAAAACTTTACCCAAAGTCATCCTCCCACACCTTAAGGTTAGTTTAAAAACTTATTTACCAACCCACTAAAGGGTTGTTTTCCCACAAGCAAGTGTAACAATTTAGCCAAGAATGGCTTTAAAGATTTGCTTAAAAGATAGGATGATTTAAATAATCCCAACTTTTACCTATTGGCCGACAATAATCCCACATTTAAAAATCTTCTCCACCAGTCCCAACTTTCATCCAAGATTTTTCTAATGGACCCGCCGTTATCTTTTTTAACACCGTTAAGTAAGCACTGACGTGGCATGATGACGTGTAATACTCATTTTATTTTTTTTAATCTTTTAATCCATATAATTTCCAAATCACTTTTTCCTTTAATTCCCTTTAAAAATATCGATGAAATATTTTCAATTTAGGAATCCCTAAAAAGCTAATCCCTAAATCGCATACACAGATACGTACATATCCCTGAATCGAATCCAGTTCCATCCATCGTAAACCTTTCATCAGCCTCAATCGCTAGCCCTAAATCACTATCCCTAAATCGAACTTTCTTTTTCCTGACCAAAAATCGCGATGCCTGATTTCATATATGTAAACGTTCACCTGGAAGGGATGGTGCGTATTACTGTTGAAACATGGGACATAAAGAGAAGCCTTGAGACAAAGAAAAGAACTAAAGGTTCAAGATTTTTAAAACATCAGCCACCATTGATTGAGTTAGAGCATTCGTTGATCTTTATTCATGACAAAAGGATTTCAAACATTAATTCATTTATTAGGATCTTGGAGGCTGCTAGAGAGGAACGTAGCGCATTGCTAATAGTGGTTTATGCTATTGAAAGTGATCTGGCAATGATGATCACTAACACACATTAGGATGGACTTAAAGTTGGTGCATTCAATTTT
>JBCNJP010013354.1:0-12493 GCA_039602395.1 Deinandra increscens subsp. villosa
TCACTAATATATATCAAATAGCTAGCTAGGCTATATACATGAAACTTCGCACGTTGATGGTCACCGAAGCTAACAGTTGTTTATAGTTTGCCTTGTTGTGTTTAGGACGAATATAACACCCGTTCGATATCCAATCGTGTCAGAGCGACTGACCCAGGTGGGGTTTGTCAGACCCAGTAGTACTACAATATATTTCCCGCTATCGTCATTAATATTAACGGTACCATAGGAAGGACTTTGTTGTATTAGTGTGCTACAAGTACTTCAAGTGATATATAAAGTCTAATTATCTCAGTTGTATAAATCATGCATGTTAATCTCCCCCAAAAGGATTAAAACAGTAAAATGGGGCCGTGAAACTCACCTTAGGTTGCTCAACAAAGTTTCCAGATAAAACAGTTAATTCAAGTAGCAAGAACGAGTCTTGTGCAAGCAATCAATCACCTAACGAGCATACGAGTATAAGTGTGTGTTCTAAACTATTAAATCTAACGTAAGCGATAAAAAACGAAGGATCGTGAAGTCCGGAATAGGTCGAGGATGGCACGTGTGCCAAATCCGAGCGAATATCGAAATAACGCGAGAAAATCCAATATATATCTTTAATATATATTTTCTAAGTAAATACATATATATTATATATATATTTAAATAAATGTTCATGTGACGTTAATAATAAAGTTTCAACAAGTTATATATATATATATATATACATAAATATGTTAAATCAAATGATTTAAATATTTATTTTGAACAGAAAAAACAATTTATGGTGAATCATAATCCAAAACCGAGTATTTCGTGTTTCTAATCAAAACAACGCTTTTTAATAGTTTCCTAAAAACATTTAATGTTTACACAAAATATTATTTTGTTTCAATCCAACGTCTTGTATATATATATTTTAGTTTAAAACACATTTTACAACTTAAAAATATGTTTTACGAGGGTTTAATGGTTTCAAATATGCTTTCACGGGGCTAGGATATGAGAAGGAACGATTTTTGGTACAAGATCTAGGAAGCACATGCTCAAACAACACAAAATAACACCCAAAACAACACCCAAAACAACCAAAAATAATAATATGGAGGTCACTGGGTTCGAACCCGTGACCTCCGGGACCATCACAGAGATTTTAACCACTCAGCCAGCGGTCCAATTGTGCTTAGATCCCGTTCGAATTCGTTTTATGTACACAAAGTGACCAGAATCAAGCCCAGGAAAAATACAGGATTAAAAATTGGTGAGACCGGGACTCGAACCCGCATCCCTTGCGTATAAGCCCAGCGATCAAACCAGTTATGCCAGATTGGCGTCTGGTTTTAGATCCGATTCGCAAATATATAACCCGATCCCGTCCCTCGTCATCTTCTTCATACAATGATTCCGGTGATCGGAACCCTAGTTCTGGTCGCCGGAAAAACGTAAAACACAGAAAACTCAAGAAAATGGTGCGAATAACATAAAGGATTCATTACCTCGAGTCGGAGATGAGAGAAAACAAGTTTTTGACACCGAAATCAATCCCGAAACTTTGACGATCACTCCGCACGTCGCTTCGATTCTCAAAACTGAAAACACCTGCGTGATCAGTGTCGAGGGGCGATCCTGATGGTGGTCTAATGGAGGTCGATGGTGCAGTGGTTGGTCGGAATTTCGGGTTCGCCGGAAAACTCTTAAAAAATAAAACGAGAGAGAAAGGCAGAGAAGTTGTGAGCGTGTGTGTTTGATTTGTGGATGAATGCAATGATATAATTGTCATTCATCTCCATTGATGGCTTCCTGGTAACCGACCGAGTGATTAACAGTGATTGAAATCGGTCGAAACCGAATTCCAATTCTTCATGGCTCGTAAATGCCATTTAATTAGGTTTTGGCAATTGACATTTTCAGTCCCTCCCTAACTTTCAAGAATGACACCAGGTTTAGGGTAATTACAACAATGGTCCCCACTAGTTTTGTAAAGGAAAAGATATTTAGAAATTGGTGAAAAAAGTCCCTCAAGGTTATAAATCTTTAACGAGCTCTAACGGAGTTAACGGGAAATGTTTTCAACGACGAATATACGAGGAACGTCAAAAATATAAATCGTATAACGTTTATAAGAAAATATAAACTTAAATGACTACATAAAATCATAAATAATAACTCTCACTTCTCCATTTAAATTCACATAAAATCATAGGTTTTAAATCTATAACTTATGCATTTAAGGTACATAACTCTATGATTAATAATTTGTAATTAGAATCCTTGAATTACATAAAATCATAAATGTGATTAAATTATATATTTTTATAATCTAAAATCATAGAGTATAATTGTCGTAACGTATGATTTACATAAAATCATAGAACAAGAATATCAAACGTCGAACTTAAGTGCATGCTCGTTTAGTGATTACTACACAAAACCCTAATTGCTAAAGTCAACGCAGATAAGCATATAAATGTTCACACAACATTTAATACGGTTTTACGTTCAGTTAATGCTAGAAAGTGACCTGAAAAGTCGGATTGTCACAGTATCCCTTTGTTGAAGAATTTTCGTCCTCGAAAATTGCGTAACGCGGTAAAAGTTAATGAGCTAGACACAAAGAAAAGAAAAGAAAAATTCTCAGTCGTCACATCATCCCCTTGTTGAAGAATTTTCGTCCGCGAAAATTAAACCAGTACCTGAACTAGACGAAGGCTGATCCTTGAATAGTCTGGGATATTTCTTCATCATCTGATCTTCGCGTTCCCAAGTGATTTCAGGACCATGTCTCGAGTTCCAACGAACTTTAACGATTGGGATTTTGCTATGCTTTAACTGTTTAACTTCCCGGTCCATAATTTCTACTGGTTCTTCGATAAATCGAAGTTGTTCGTCCACATGCAACTCTTCAAGTGGAGTGATTAATGTCTCATCAGCTAAACATTTCTTTAGATTCGACACATGGAAGACGTTATGGACCTCACTTAATTATGCTGGTAAGTTTAGTTCATAAGCTGATAGACCAACTCTATTAACAATCTCGAATGGCCCAATGTATCTTGGGTTTAACTTACCACGTTTACCAAAACGTACTACACCTTTCCAGGGTGAGACCTTTAACAAGACCTTGTCTCCTTCCTTAAATTCCAAAGGTCTTCGCTGTTTATCAGCATAACTTTTCTGTCTATCTCGTGCGGCTGCCATACGATTACGAATTTGCACGATCTTTTCTGTTGTCTCGAGTACCAACTCAGGACCTGTGAGTTGACTGTCACCAACTTCGGCCCAACAGAGAGGTGATCTATACTTAAGCCCATAAAGTGCTTCAAACGGAGCTACACCAATTCTGGTGTGGTAACTGTTGTTATAAGAGAATTCCACTAAGGGTAAGTGTTTATCCCAACTTTCACCAAAATCAATCGCACAGGCCAATTCTTAATTGCCGAATTTCCGTTGGTGTCTTGGGCGCAGGCCAATTCTTAATTGCCTCAACTTTGATTGGATCAACGTGAATCCCCTGATCATTAACGATATGACCAAGAAATTGCACCTCACGCATCCAGAAATCACACTTTGAAAATTTTGCATACAATTGCTCCTTCTTGAGTAACTCTAAGATTAAACGAAGATGTTGTTCATGCTCCTCCTTAGACTTAGAATATATCAGAATATCATCAATGAAGACGATGACGAATTTATCGAGATATGGCTTGCAAACGCGATTCATCAAGTCCATGAGAATAGCTGGTGCGTTGGTTAACCCAAATGGCATAACCATGAACTCATAATGACCATAACGAGTTCTAAACGATGTTTTCGAGACATCCTCCTCGCGGACTCTCAGTTGGTGATAACCTGACCTTAAATAGATTTTGGAATAGTAGCTAGATCCTTGTAGTTGATCAAACAAATCATCGATTCGGGGCAAGGGATAACGATTCTTGACAGTCACCTTGTTGAGTTCTCTGTAATCGATGCACATTCGAAATGTTCCATCCTTCTTCTTAACAAACAACACTGGAGCTCCCCAGGGTGATGAGTTGGGCCTAATAAATCCCTTTTCAAGTAGTTCTTGGAGTTGAGTATATAGCTCTTGTAACTCATTTGGTGCTAAACGATAAGGTGCACGAGCAATAGGTGCTGCTCCAGGAGCAAGATCAATCTGAAATTCAACTTCTCGATGAGGCGCTAGACCTGGTAGATCTTCCGGAAAGACTTCAGGAAAGTCCTTCACGATCGGGATATCCTCAATTCTCTTCTCTTCATTCGCTTTCTCTGAAATGTTCGCGAGAACAGCAAAATGTCCTTTACGCAAACACTTCTGCGCCTTGAGATAAGATATCACACCCATAACAGTACCATACTTTTCTCCTTGAACTGAGAGCAATTCCCCACTAGGCAACGGTATCCGAACAATTTTCTCATGACAAACGATTTCAGCACGATTCTTGGATAGCCAATCCATTCCCACAATGACGTCAAAACTTCCCAAGGTGATAGGCAAAAGATCTATTTCTAATTTATGGCCAGCCAATTCCAATTTACAGTCTTGATATGGGTAGACTCAACAAGTTTACCATTAGCAATTTCAACTACATATTTAGCATCTAAAGGAGTCATGTTGGCATTTATCATATTGCTAAATTTAGTAGATATGAAGCTTCTATCAGCACCAGTGTCAAACAAGACTAGAGCATAATATCCGTTAAGAGAAAACTTACCAGTAACAACATTTGGATCTGCCCTAGCATCTCCCGAGCCTATGACGAAAGCTCTACCCCTGGCACCATTCCCACCGTTGTTTCCATTGTTGTTGTTATTATTGCCATTGCGATTGCCAGTGTTGGTGTTATTGTTGTTATAGTTGTTGTTGTTATTGTTGTTTCCACCATTCAGCTGGGGGCAATTTCTTTTTATGTGCCCTTCTTTCCCACAATTAAAACAACCTTTAGGGGCTTTAGCATCCTGAACTTGTATCCCATTGTTCTTAACCCTGCAGGTTTTGGACTGATGACCCTTCTTTCCACAATTTGCACACACATAAGAGTCACACGCACCATAGTGATGGAAACCACACTTGTTACAACGTGGGGAATTTCCCATGTAAGATGATCCTCCTTGGCCGCCTCGGCCTTGATTGTTCTGCTTCTGGTTGTTCGAGGAGAAATTCCTAGAATTATCAAACTTGCAATTCTGGTTTTGGTGGTTCTGCTGATTGGAAGACTTGTTTCCAGACTGATTCCCAGAATTATCCCACTTTCTTTTGTTATCAGAGGTTCCTGTATTTCCTTTCTTAGGAGGTAAGACTCCTTGATCAACTGCTTGATTTGTGAGCCTATTAGCAATCCTTACAGCATCACGAATAGTCACAGGGTTTGAGGCAGTCACCATTTGTCACACCCCCAATTTCCACTAACGGAGTATAACCGTGTGGGGTGTGAACCAGACTAGGATCCCAGACTTTAGTTACAACCAAACCATAAACAGAAATTATAAGTTAACATAAAGGTTAAGTTACAGTCCAAAGTAGTAAGTTTAATAGTTCAGCGGAAGCATAATTAAGGGTTACAACTAGATTTTCAAAATGAAGAAATTTAGATCCGAAAACATGATTCCCAAGTGAAAAATAGGTTATGTGTACTGCCGCCGACTCTGCTGTCCATGATCCATCTAGCGACCTGAAAAGCATTCAACAATCAAGTGTCAGCCAAGGCTGGTGAGTTCACTAAAACAGTCTACCCGTCACAAGTAGACCTAATGCTTATGAATAAAGACAGGTAAAACACAATCAATATCATACGACCAGTAAAGTTCCATATCGTAGGTAGCTAGCCTATAGTTATGCACACCTGAATTGTTCGTAACCGAAGCTGACAATGTTTTGATAGGGATTACCTATGAACCTTGCCTTCCCGTGTCTTTACGGATCACGGAGGGTAGGCTAACATTGATCTCAGTCCGACTGCCAGTCGGGAGGGTGCATCCTGTGCACCGCTGAGCGGGGGTGTCAATCCCCAGTAGTACTACTCAATATTACCTCGCTATTGTATATTAACGGCCCGAAAGTAAGGACTTTTTATAAATAAAGTTCAATTCAGTGAAACATATGATATTATGTCGGAAATTTACCCAGTAAGAAATACCTTACCGTTTGGGTCACCATCCTTACCGGATGCAACCACCTGCGCGTTATCGTCCCTGAACGGACATAAGAATAATGTAAATGAACTCACCTTAGGTTGCTCGGCTTACTCTTCAATAAATCCGGTTATGATTGTTAACGAGGACCTAATAATCACATTAAGGTCTTAGGTGTAAGGTTGTGTTTAAACTACTAGCACGTTGGAAAACACGACACGACATAACGACACACGACACCGATTGGTTGATCATACACAAGGGTTCATATACATCAGAAGTCAAAGCATGTATCATGATAGTATAAAGCATACAAGTCATGGCATATCATTTAAGTAAATTGCACAAGTTTGGATTCTGGTCACAATTTCGCTAGCAGTTTCGCTAGGTAGTTTCGCTGTGTGCACGGGCAGCACTTTCACTAGGCAATACCCGATGACACAGTTTCGCTAGGCTAGTTTCGCTCGAAACTGTTGGCACAGTTTCGCTAGCCTAGTTTCGCCCGAAACTGGTTTGAAATTTCGTTCAGGGAATTTCGCTCAGTAGTTTCGTTCGGACAGGTCTGGTTGGTTTGCCCGGCGACACTATAGTTTCGCTACATAGTGTCGCTAGATGAAGATATACATAGTTTCGCTACCTAATTTCGCCTGATGAAGGCACAGTTTCGCTAGTCGCTAAGAAAACCCGTAAATTTGACTAAAAACCTTTCTAACAGCTTCTGTACCTCATGCAATTTGATATCTAGCATACCTAAACGTTTACCAACATCATGGGAGCAATTTTAACACCTTAAACATGGATTCTAGTCATCAAATTACCAAGAACACATTTTCACATAAAGGAACCTAATTAGCATGGATCTTCATATTGACATGGCAAGTTACAGAATTTATGTTATGTCTAGCATCCCTAGGCATTATAACAGAAGTATACACATTTGTATGTAGGTTTGGTCATCTAATCAAGTAATGCACAAAGAGAAACATAGAAGAAGTGGTCTTGGGGACTCACGGTTGATTTCCAAGCTCAAATGGATGGTGATTTGGGGCTGGTCTCCTTGGTTCGTGCTGACTCCTTGCTGGCCAGAAAGCTCCAGAGAAGGAGAGTGCAGGAATGTGTGTGTGTTGTGAGGTGTGAGTAAAAATGAGAAGTTTGGCTTGGGGTTTCTATATATCTGGTGCTAGTTTCGCCGGTAGTGTCGCTGGCTGTTTCGCTGGCTGTTTCGCTAGCTACGCGAAACTGGTTACGCATTAGCTACCGGGCGAAACTGTAATTTCGCTATGTAGTTTCGCTGGCCTCAAAGAAATGGGTCAATTTACACTCTAAGTAAGATGAACATGATTTCTCGATAAATCACATAATTGCACAATTAATTAATTAAATAAACATGTTGCATTACTTCATACAGTGGTAATAAGTAACAAATCATATAACACATATGGACGGGTTCAGTGATCAACCAAAGGACGTGGACGTATCTGGTCTAGTTAAGTATTAGTTACTACTTGTAATGTGACTAACGGAGATTGCCTAACGGAGCTAATGGAATTAACGGAAAAACTTAACGGAGTTAACTTGGGAGGTTACAGTTGTCACACCATTCCCTGGATTTGAGGCACTAAACCCTTGATATACAGCTCGATTCTTCGGTAAGCAGGTGTGGCGATTCTAGGACACAAATTCGCATGGGAATTTGAACGAGTAGTGTAAGCTTCAATTTCAGACCCCTCCATCTTGAGATTATACAACTCAGTTTCCAATTTCTGGATCTCATCCCGTGGACAATACTCTTCTTGTAGCAGCTCTTTGAACTCGGCCCAAGGCATGGCATTAGCTTCTTCAATCCCCAGCATCAGCACCTCGGTCTTCCACTAGGTGAGAGCTGGTCCTTCCAAAGTACCCGTGGCAAATTTCACCTTGCTACCCTCAGGACAGTTGCACATCTCAAAAGCAGATTCCACTTTTTCAATCTAGTGGAGCAGGCTAACAGCTCCTTCAGTTCCTTTAAACTGATTAGGCTTACAGTCCATGAAAGTTTTGAATGTAGCATTACCTGTACATACATTCATACAACCATTCAATCACAGATTACCAATACGTGTGATCACATCAAACAACAAAACACAAATTTTGTGTTACCTTGGGGTGGCCCTGCATTGCCTGCACCTTGGACATGTGCCGCTAAAGCATCGGCCACATGTTGTTTGATTAGTGCAGCCAATTCAGCTGGTGTCATGTTCGGTACAGCTCCGTCTGCCGTTATCTTCAATTCACAATTACCCAAAATTTACATGAATCACAACAACCATCACATAAGTAATAAATTACTTCACAAGAGACAATCAAATATTAAATAGTAAATCCCATTTCAAATAAAATGCAACTCGTTCACAAATTATCCAACAGAAATTCAAAATTCAAAATGCATAGTCTTGGGAACATCCTCCCGATAAAACAAACAACCAAACAAAACGAAAGTGAAAACAATGAACTCAAGTGCTATCATGATCACTGGATGCATCAGGCATCTCCTCCTCTGGTTCTTCCTCTGGATCCTCTTCGGGTTCTTCTTCGGGATCCTCCTCAGGTTCTTCCTCGGGATCCTCCACAATGGGTTCTTCAACAGGTTCTGCCGGAGCCGGAGCCGGAGCCGCAGCCTCTCTGGCCAACTCAAGCTCAGCAACTCGAGCCGTGAGTGTCTCAACCAGCTCTGAGAGGTGATTCACCTGATAATATGTGTCACTCAGTCTTACTTGATACTCGGCCTGGCGTATATTAGTCCCTTCCAACTCTTCCTTAAGGATAGCAACTCTGAGACTGGTGTTGGCCACATTATCCTGCAGTTCTCTGACCATATCAAATAGCTTCCTAATGTCCCTGAGCGCGCGGTCAAACATAGAGACCATTGCCGCGACAACTCTTTCAATAGCATACGGCAGTTCGGGTAGAAAGAATCGAGTTGACGACGGCTCTGTTGGAGTAGGTGGCACTTGTTCCCGATGAACCCATCTAGCCACAAGTGATTCGTACCAGTTCTAATTGCCGTTGTCTCTTCCACGAACGACATTTGGTTCTCCATATACGTGGCCCTCGGAAGTTATCCTCCGAACACCATGAGTCGGGGTAGTAGGACCCGAAGTAATCCGCCTACTGGTGACGGATAGGGATGATGATGATGAAGATGATAGAGAAGCGGATATCCATCCAGCCATGTCTGCATATATACCATATATATATATACATGTATAAGTACAAGTAACACATAGTCAAATAATCACATACTAGTGTGTGTGTTCGAGTGTATGACTAAGGTGTGTCTAAGGCTATAGTCAGTCTACTAATGCAAACCTAGTTCACTATAACCAATGGCTCTGATACCAATCTGTCACACCCCCAAAGATCCCACGCGCGACAACGCGCCGCAGGGAGCGTGACAAACCAGGATCGAACACATTAGCCATACGAACAGTCTATATGCAATGTAAAAGTAAAACCAGAGTAAATGCGTTTTTAAATGCGGAAGCGTAATCGACAAAGTTGTAATAATTGTTCAAGCGCCAAAACATGCGCAAACCAAAAGTTAATAAGTTCGATAAATAAATAAGTCTATGATGCATGCATGGTAATAGTAATCCTTATGTGGTGCATCCTAGCTCGTGGCAGACAATCCAGTTTAGCGACCTGAGATATAACATGCTAAAGTGTCAACACAATGGTTGGTGAGTTCACAGGTTTAACGGTTCAGTAACATTTCGAGTTCAGTTTAAGATTGACCGTTCAATAACATCAAGTTGTAAGAGCATAATCACTAATATATATCAAATAGCTAGCTAGGCTATATACATGAAACTTCGCACGTTGATGGTCACTGAAGCTAACAGTTGTTTATAGTTTGCCTTGTTGTGTTTAGGACGAATATAACACCCGTTCGATATCCAATCGTGTCAGAGCGACTGACCCAGGTGGGGTTTGTCAGACCCAGTAGTACTACAATATATTTCCCGCTATCGTCATTAATATTAACGGTACCATAGGAAGGACTTTGTTGTATTAGTGTGCTACAAGTACTTCAAGTGATATATAAAGTCTAATTATCTCAGTTGTATAAATCATGCATGTTAATCTCCCCCAAAAGGATTAAAACAGTAAAATGGGGCCGTGAAACTCACCTTAGGTTGCTCAACAAAGTTTCCAGATAAAACAGTTAATTCAAGTAGCAAGAACGAGTCTTGTGCAAGCAATCAATCACCTAACGAGCATACGAGTATAAGTGTGTGTTCTAAACTATTAAATCTAACGTAAGCGATAAAAAACGAAGGATCGTGAAGTCCGGAATAGGTCGAGGATGGCACGTGTGCCAAATCCGAGCGAATATCGAAATAACGCGAGAAAATCCAATATATATCTTTAATATATATTTTCTAAGTAAATACATATATATTATATATATATTTAAATAAATGTTCATGTGACGTTAATAATAAAGTTTCAACAAGTTATATATATATATATATATATACATAAATATGTTAAATCAAATGATTTAAATATTTATTTTGAACAGAAAAAACAATTTATGGTGAATCATAATCCAAAACCGAGTATTTCGTGTTTCTAATCAAAACAACGCTTTTTAATAGTTTCCTAAAAACATTTAATGTTTACATAAAATATTATTTTGTTTCAATCCAACGTCTTGTATATATATATTTTAATTTAAAACACATTTTACAACTTAAAAATATGTTTTACGAGGGTTTAATGGTTTCAAATATGCTTTCACGGGGCTAGGATATGAGAAGGAACGATTTTTGGTACAAGATCTAGGAAGCACATGCTCAAACAACACAAAATAACACCCAAAACAACCAAAAATAATAATATGGAGGTCACTGGGTTCGAACCCGTGACCTCCGGGACCATCACAGAGATTTTAACCACTCAGCCAGCGGTCCAATTGTGCTTAGATCCCGTTCGAATTCGTTTTATGTACACACAGTGACCAGAATCAAGCCCAGGAAAAATACAGGATTAAAAATTGGTGAGACCGGGACTCGAACCCGCATCCCTTGCGTATAAGCCCAGCGATCAAACCAGTTATGCCAGATTGGCGTCTGGTTTTAGATCCGATTCGCAAATATATAACCCGATCCCGTCCCTCGTCATCTTCTTCATACAATGATTCCGGTGATCGGAACCCTAGTTCCGGTCGCCCAAAAAACGTAAAACACAGAAAACTCAAGAAAATGGTGCGACTAACATAAAGGATTCATTACCTCGAGTCGGAGATGAGAGAAAACAAGTTTTTGACACCGAAATCAATCCCGAAACTTTGACGATCACTCCGCACGTCGCTTCGATTCTCAAAACTGAAAACACCTGCGTGATCAGTGTCGAGGGGCGATCCTGATGGTAGTCTAATGGAGGTCGATGGTGCAGTGGTTGGCCGGAATTTCGGGTTCGCTGGAAAACTCTTAAAAATAAAACGAGAGAGAAAGGCAGAGAAGTTGTGAGCGTGTGTGTTTGATTTGTGGATGAATGCAATGATATAATTGTCATTCATCTCCATTGATGGCTTCCTGGTAACCGACCGAGTGATTAACAGTGATTGAAATCGGTCGAAACCGAATTCCAATTCTTCATGGCTCGTAAATGCCATTTAATTAGGTTTTGGCAATTGACATTTTCAGTCCCTCCCTAACTTTCAAGAATGACACCAGGTTTAGGGTAATTACAACAATGGTCCCCACTAGTTTTGTAAAGGAAAAGATATTTAGAAATTGGCGGAAAAAGTCCCTCAAGGTTATAAATCTTTAACGAGCTCTAACGGAGTTAACGGAAAATGTTTTCAACGACGAATATACGAGGAACGTCAAAAATATAAATCGTATAACGTTTATAAGAAAATATAAACTTAAATGACTACATAAAATCATAAATAATAACTCTCACTTCTCCATTTAAATTCACATAAAATCATAGGTTTTAAATCTATAACTTATACATTTAAGGTACATAACTCTATGATTAATAATTTGTAATTAGAATCCTTGAATTACATAAAATCATAAATGTGATTAAATTATATATTTTTATAATCTAAAATCATAGAGTATAATTGTCGTAACGTATGATTTACATAAAATCATAGAACAAGAATATCAAACATCGAACTTAAGTGCATGCTCGTTTTGGTGATTACTACACAAAACCCTAATTGCTAAAGTCAACGCAGATAAGCATATAAATGTTCACACAACATTTAATACGGTTTTACGTTCAGTTAATGCTAGAAAGTGACCTGAAAAGTCGGATTGTCACAGGATAACTCCTATAGACTCTAGTGTCTGCTAAGATTACTAGTTCTAATAACACA
>JBCNJP010013355.1:0-12493 GCA_039602395.1 Deinandra increscens subsp. villosa
GATATAAAAAAAATTAAACGAATTAAAAGATGAAAGTTTTTTTCTAACTATTAAACGAATGATCGAATTGGAGTTTAAGTTCATCAAATAGTGGTTAATCGGAAACCCACTTTGTTTTAATTCGTTCACATCATTCGTTGATCGAAACCTAAGCAATATGGATCTAGTGTTGTTAGGTTTTCTTTCACGAATCCAAAGCAATTTACGGATCAAATTTTCATTGAGAAATGAAGATAGATATGATGAATCAAAGTTATGGTTTTGTGAAACAAATATGGATAATTTTGTATGAAAATAATTTTTTTTATTTTTAATTATAAGATCTTCCTTTTTTGTAAATACCATTTATTTTTTTAATTTAAAAATCTATAAAAATGACACGTAGCTAATTCATCATGGCACCACCTAAGTATAGCCTAGACATACTAAAACTTTATATACTATATAGTATAGATGAGATTTGAACTTGGAGGGAGAATTCAAGTCTTTTAGAAATTTTGTAAGTAACATAAATCATTAACTCACTATTATTCTTTGTAGTTGCTGCACAAGTATGCCATATATATGTAGAGTTTTTATTTTCAGCCTACTTACTTATCATTGTGTTTATGATTTGCAAGGCGTAGGGTTAGTTGCTACAGTGGATGGGTGTTCATTGGTTCGATCGCGGGTTCTTCGGTTTATTCGATTCGGTTTATTCGGTTTGAAGTTTTTTTTTATGATAACCATAACCAAACCAAACCGTATTAAAAATCTTACAAACCGAATTGAATAAACCATATTCAATAAGATTCGGTTTTGGTTAGAACCAAATAAATCGTATTCAAACCGTTTAATAATTTCGTAGTCGTAATTTTGAGAACCGACGAACTCAAATAACCTTTTATTTGATTCTTTAATTTGTCATAAACGTTAACGGGTAACATTCCGTTCCGCGTATTTATCATAAAGATAAATGTGTAATTAATTGCATGTTTATTTATCGAGAATAAACAATGATTAATTACTAATTTCCATGATATACCGGTTAATCAATTAAGCAGATTTTAAGCTCGTTGCCCTCAGTGTAACATCTTACCGGTCTTAACCGGGTCGGGTTCTTGATGTTGTCGGGTCTGGACATATAATATCCAACGAACTCCCACTTGGACAGATGTCGATAACATTTGAAGAAACAGATAGAGGTGCTCTAGCTACACATGATTGTCCCAACCAGTTCTGACGCTTCAAGTCAGTCACCAAGGTATATCTATAAGCTCGCGTTATAGTTTTAGACTTATGGTAATTTAAAGTCATAAGTTCCTTTCTGTATAAGACATTAATTGAACAAGAGACATGGATTTAATTCATTCTCTTTCAGGTTCAATCATTATATTTCTCGTTTTATTAGTTCGAAATTATCCAAGCAAACACACAGTAAGTTTGGGTAAGGCCTTACACTTAACACTTGGAACTCACGAGAGGGCCCACGACGTCTAGCTGTTGAATGATTAATGCAAGAGTACAGAATCCATATTGACTACATACAGCTCCCACTAAGCTTCAGAACCATTCCCAAAATTAGCCGTTATGACTGGCAGTTATGTGACAACGTTAAGCTACAATCAAAGAATAGTCTTTGGCAAACGGGAGGTAGCATATGTATCTCAGGTCGAAGGATACTATCGAGTATACCATTTAATCAAATTAGTCTTATGATTAAATCCATGAAGACAATTTGATGCGAGTTACGTCACAACGTCATTCCGTAATGAGGTATGTGAGTCAGGATAGTCAACTGTTTGTGTCCCGAGTCAGAATAGTCTTAGTTCAGAATTGTTCCACAATTCTGATCGACTACGGATAGTTTAGAATATTTTAAAATATTCATGGATATTTAAAACGTATAAAATTCGAACACGTTGTGCAGAATTCGGACTCGGCATCTAACTGTTTAGACCAGGTCAAATGATTTTGTGCAAATGTCGAAGTTCGACATCCCAACACTAAAATAGAACATTGTAGCAATGTAGAATTCAGCTGCTATGAAGTAGTATTAATGATCTAACTTGATCAATATGACGGTGAATTCCATACTACGTTCTTGACTTGTGTTTTGGTATTGCCTGGATACAATGTTTCATTAGTTTCAGAGTTTATCATGAACAGTGGATCTGCTTAAGTGAATTTCATTGCGTGATAAAAACTTGTGCCCTTGGAGTGCACGCGGATTATTGTGTTATCACATGAGCACGTTAATGGATTGTTTAAGGAATCCACTTAACTTCCTTGAGTGTACCATTACAATCATGATTCAAATTTTCACTTGAGGTGGCTTTATTGTTCGGTGAGTATGATGTCGCGCTCATTATGAACAATTTTAATGTGACGATTGCATCGTATTTTAGTAGTTAACGATAATAAATGCGGGTGGTTAAGGTAGTTATAATAGTAATTGTTATGATTTTGGATGATTGCGGTGTCTCGAGTGTTTGCAGGTTACATGTGCTTAAACGAGTTAAATACGGAAGTATAGGAGGAACCGGGTCAAAAGGTTGAGCAAGAAATATAAAAGAGATGGAAAACTTGAAGTTTTGGAACTGGGTGAACCGTAGCTTACGGTTTGAACCGTAACTTACGGTGGAGGCAACAACAAAAAATGCAAACCGTAGGACAGCTCATCTGAACCGTAGGTTATGGTTGGCCACCGTAGCTTAGGGTTCCAACCGTAGCTTACGGTGGGCACCGGATCCCAACTCGTAAATTCGATTAAATGGGCAGTTTTAAGGGACTTTTGATATACTTTTCGATTGGGAACCCTGGAGAGACGACTAGAGGCGATTTTTGGCGAATTTTACAAGCAAGAAGGAGTTTTGGGAAGATAGCAAACATCAAGATAACATCAAGATCGATCATGGCCTCAAGAATCATCATCTTCGTGATTAGACAAAGCATGAGAGGCTAATTTTCTGTGAGTTCTTCCGGATGTAGGGTTCTTTGTTCGTCATTAACTTTAATTTTCGTTTATGTTTGGGATAGCAATCTAAGCGTTCGACGCTTTTTGCAATTGTGTGTGATTGACTGATTGTAATTGTTTGATCTTAACTTATCGTATTTCTTGAACCATCAAGTTCTTGGTGCCAATGGCAATTGAGATTCATTGGGTAGGGATTTAGGGTTGGTTATGGTTGAATGATCATCGAGTGATAACCTCGCATTATATCAATCCGAGTACTTCATCCTCTTTCATCACTTTCGTTCAATTACACATACACCATGTCTATGTGGTTTTCCCAACTGAAAATTATAGTTTGATGTCAACTTAGAACCTGAAAACCGGAAGAATCACATTTTCTCATATTGTCAAGACTTAATAATTTTATTTCAATTTGGTGTTTAGTAATATCAACCGACAATTCAATCAACTGAATCATTATTCTGTTCGTTTACTTTGATAGTTTGGTAATTTACAATTGTTACAATTAAACACACTTCCACAATCTCCCTGTGTTCGACACCCGCTTGCCACTATCTAATTAGTGTATTTGGGTTTATCTTCGCGTGAGACTTCGACATCATGTCAAATTTTGGCGCCGTTGCCGGGGAGACGTGCGCAACGTGTGTTTCTTCATTTTATTTCTGTTGTTTGTCAGTTTTACACTGGGTTGTATTAGTGTGCAGGTACTCACAAGTGCATGCGTACTAGGAGCTCACGTTCATCATCACCATTGTTGTTCGATCCAAAAATCGAAAGGACGATTCAGTCAGGAATCGAGTACTTTACCGGGGACACAAAGTTTTTGGATCACCAGGTATACAACGTCAAGAAAATGGAAACACAAAGTGAACCGGGAAAGCTACCAGTGGGCACATCAGTTCCACCTTCTGATCAACAGATACCAACTACTCCTCCACTTACTTCAACTCCTTCTCCATTCACTGTGCTTACATCATCTAGCACCACCGTTTTGACAAGTTTGCCTGAATCAAACCCATCCAATTTTGCATCCTATTCAGGCATTCCATCTTTTAGCCAGTTTTACTCATCTTATGGGCAATCATCTTAACAAAGTCAACCACCATTGTTTCAGCAAAACCCACCTATAACCCATACCACCTCAAACCATCCACCAGTTTTTACAACTCCGGGACCCCAACAACAAGGTCAACTGAGATTTCAACAACATACACGTATACCGTTTGTGGAGGGACAATATGGAGGATATGGTGATGGGTATGAAGGCAGGTACGAAATCTTTTGAAGAGGAATATGAAGTAGAGGGCAATGTGAATCAAGGGGTCACTCAAGAAGACTTTGCATTTCAACAAAGACAACCACTCGGTCAAGTTCAACAAAGGTATGTTAGACCCCCGATTGTGCCAAGACAGCAACCACCTCCAGCTCAAAGGCAAGCACCTCAACAAAGGGTGCACCCACAAGCTCCACCTCAAGGTCCTCCCCAAGGCCCACCACCACCACAAGAAGCACCAATACCGGTCCCAAGAAGACACAATCGTGATGCAAATAGAGGGATTGAGTCACATTTTAGACCCATCATTACACATAATCCATCACCGGTGGTAGTTCCTCAGAATCAAGAAGGGAGAACGTTTGAGGTGAGAACCAATGCATTGCAAAGTTTACCCAAGTTTCATGGGTTGGCAACGGAGGAGCCTTATTTTCACCTTGAGGCATGTGATTCTATATGCAACACTATTGGAGGGCAAGGTTTTTCGCCCGATGCAGTCAAGTTGGTACTCTTTCAGTTTTCTTTGGAAGATAAAGCCAAAAGATGGTTTCACACACTGCCATCCGCATCTATCTATACATGGGCTGAAATGCAACAAAGGTTCTTGGATGAGTTCTACACCAACCAGAAAACTAGTGATGCTAGAAGAAATTTGAGGAACTTCCAACAACAACAAGGTGAACTTTTTCATGAAGCTTTTGACAGATTCAACTTGATGTTGAAGAATTGCCCTCACCATGGGATTGATTTATGGGATCTATTGAACGCATTCCATGAGGGGTTGACACCCGAGGATGCTCGTGACTTGATGTCCATCTCAAATGGAACTTTTGGTACAAATTATGAGCAAGATGATTGGGCATATTTAGAGCAAATGGCGGTGACATCAAAGAGGAAGGCACAATCTTCTAGGAGGACAAGACATGCTATTGGTAGATCACATGTCCAAGCCGTAGCTGATGAACCTGTTCAAGTTCCTAATCAAGTTTATGATGTATGTGCAAGTTGTAATCAATTGGGGCATTCGGCTAATCAATGTCAAAGTTTTCCCGAGCAATTTGAAGAAGTTAACCAAGTTCAAGGTCAAGGAGGGGGTGGTAGGAACTACAACATGAACTCAAACACCTATCATCCGGGGTTGCGAAACCATCCAAACTTTCGGTATGGGAACTCAGCAAATCAATCCAACCCAAACTTCCAAGGTACCAACCAATCCAACATGGCACCTCGTCAATCTTATGCAAATCAAGGCAATTTCCGGGGTGGCAACAATCAAGGATATCAAAGACAATATCAACAAAGCAATGAGCCAAGTGGGTCATCGGTACCGGGTAATTCAAGTGGTGAATGAAATCATGGATATGCTCAAGACAATGCAACAAGAGATGCACAAGAGAAATCAAATGGATGATGAAAGGCTTCGGAAAGATGAGGTGCGTTATAAGGCTATCCGTTCCTTGACTACTCAAATGGGTCAACTTGCTACCGAGGTGGCAGATTTGAAAAAGAACAAAGGTCAACTTCCAAGTGACACCAAGGTAAATCCTTCCCATACCATTAGAAATGTTCAAATTAATCAAGTAAGTGCATTGAGAAGTGGGAGAGAATACAAGAGTGGTCCACCACCCGATTTGGTTGATGGTGTGGTGGAAGATGTGACGGGCATGGAGAGTGATGATGAGGAGGAAATTTCACCCGTGCAACCTAAAAAAACTGTCACTTTTCAAAAACCTTTAGAAAAACTAGGTCAAGCTCAAATTTCAAAAGATCAAAACAAGGATGCGGGGCCTACTCCAGTTCCATTTCCTTCGGCTTTACTCGACCCGGGTAAGAAAAATGTGATTTCAAAAAGGGGTCCTCAAAGCGAGGAAATGTGGGAGGTTTTCAAACAAGTTAAGGTTAATTTACCTTTGCTAGATGCAATTAAACAAGTTCCCGCACATGCAAAATTTTTGAAAGACTTGTGTACCCAGAAAAGGCAACAAAAAGTGCCTAAAAGAATCGATTTAACTGAGAGGGTGAGTGTCGTTTTGAAGGGGGTTCTTCCACCTAAACTTCAAGATCCCGGTGGCGCCTTTAATTAATTTACAAGTTGGCGATTTTCAAATGACAAGGGCATTGTTGGATCTTGGAGCTGGGGTGAGCATTCTCCCGGGAAGCTTATATGACCAATATGATTTTGGTCCATTGAGACGGGTGGATACCACAATTATTCTTGCTGATTTGACTCATAAGCTTCCCCGGGGGGTTGTTCGGGATGTAATTGTTAAGGTGGAAGAATTTTACTACCCGGTTGATTTTCTTGTGTTAGATTATGCAACTGTGAACACTAATCATCAACAAAATGTCATATTAGGTCGACCGTTCTTGAACACTGCTCATGCTATTATTGATTGTCGATTTGGCACGGTGGATATGACTTTTAGTAATAGGAAGATGCGTCTTAATGTTTTTACTAACATTGCTAATTCTTTGAGTGGTGATGAGTGTTTTATGGCAGATTTGGTGGATCAATGTGAGCCACATGTTTATGATGGCGACATGGTGGAGGTTTTTGTTTGTGATAGTTCTGAACGGGTACACATCAAGGATTTGGAAGAAGAGGAGAAAAAGTTGGAAATTATGGCCATGCAAGAGGGGAGACCACCATGGACTCATCAATTTGAAAGTCTATCAATGGGGGTGCATTCAGATACAAAGCCATCGTTGATTTCTCCACCCAAGGTAGAGTTGAAGAAGTTGCCACACCACTTGAAGTATGCATTCTTGGGTGAAGATGAAACACTTCCGGTTATCATTGCTTCCAATTTGGATGGGGCTCAAGAGAAAGATTTGTTAGAGGTGTTGAAAGCTCACAAGGCAGCGATTGGATGGACCATTGCAGATTTGAAAGGTATTAGTCCTTCTATTGTTATGCATAAAATTATTACTGATGCAGATGCTAAGCCTACAAGGGAGACTCAAAGGAGGTTGAATCCAAATTTGAGGGAAGTTGTGAAGAAGGAGGTCATAAAGTGGTTGGATGTCGGGATCATTTATCCCATCTCTGACAGTGCATGGGTAAGTCCTACTCAAACCGTGCCAAAGAAAGCCGGCATTCAGGTTATCAAGGATGAAAAAGGTGAGCAAATTGCCACTCGGCCGGTAACCGGGTGGTGGGTATGTATTGATTATAGAAAACTAAATGTTGCTACCTCAAAAGACCACTTCCCCTTACCATTTGTTGACCAAATCATTGAAAAACTTTCAGGTCAAATATTTTTATTGCTTTTTAGATGGGTATTCGGGGTACAATCAAGTGACAATTCACCCCGATGACCAACATAAGACCACCTTCACTTGTCCTTATGGCACTTTTGCCTTTAGGAGGATGCCCTTTGGCTTGGGTAATGCCCCGACCACTTTTCAACGATGTATGATGAGTATTTTTTCAGATATGGTCGGGGATTCACTTGAGGTGTTTATGGATGATTTTTCAATATTTGGGTCAACGTTTGGATCGTGTCTTGGTGAATTAGAAAAAGTCTTGAAACGATGTGTCGAAACAAACCTTGTCTTAAGTTGGGAAAAAAGTCATTTCATGGTCCAAGAGGGTATTGTTTTGGGACATGTGGTTTCGAGTCGGGGAATTGAGGTGGATAAGGTTAAAATCAAAGTAATATCATCATTGCCACCCCCGAAAAATGTGAAGGGGGTAAGATCATTTTTGGGGCATGCCGGTTTCTACCGGAGATTTATTAAGGGTTTTAGTGTCATTACCAAACCATTGTGCAACTTGTTGTTAAAAGATGTTCCCTTTGAATTTACTAATGAATGTTTGCGAGCTTTTGATGTTTTGAAGGAACACTTGGTGCAAGCTCCTATTTTGCAACCACCGGATTGGACTCGACCATTCGAGATCATGTGTGACGCAAGTGATTGTGCAATTGGAGCGGTCCTTGGTCAAAGAGTTGATAGGAAGCCGGTGGTGATTTATTATGCGAGCAAGACGTTATCGGAGGCACAATTGAATTTGTCACACCCCCAATTCCACTAACGGAGTTTTACCGTGTGGGGTGTGAACCAGACCAGGACCCGAGTCATTAGTTACATCAAACATAAGTTAAGGGTTCAAAATGTAAATATATTTCCAAACGGGAAATATCAAACCAGAGTTTAAGTTTAGCGGAAGCTTATAAAAGTTATGTTTCGCCAAACAAGCGCCCGACAAGTAAATAAAGTTCAAGATAAAGGTTTTAAAAGCAAGTTCCCAAAAATGAAGTTTAACCAGCGTACGTGCCCAAAAATCCGATTCTCCTAGCGTCCTGCAAGGCATGCATAAGAGCAAGTGTCAACTAATGTTGGTGAGTTCACATAAGCACATAAGTATACTAGTATAGTTATGCAGTACGAATACAACAGTTTTTATTCGTATATAAGCATGTATATTAACAGTACAATCCATATTGTAGGTAGCGAGCCTAAGTTCATGTCACTAAAACGTTCGCAACCGAAGCTAACCAAATAGTTGTAGGAATAATTCCTTACGTGTTTTGCCTTCCCCGTGTCTACTTGATCACCATAAGTTAGGTTGACGTTGTCCTCAGTCCGACCGCCAGTCGGGTGGTGCATCTCGTGCCCGCTGAGTGGGGTTTGTCAGACCCAGTATTACTACCCAATATCCCCTCGCTATAAACTATTAACGGTTCGATAAGTAAGGACTTTCAAAGATAAGCATGTTTCGTGAACATGTGATATATGTTGGATTTGTACTTTAATCATACATACACGTTATCGTGTTATCACCCCAACCCGGGTGTAACGTGTTTGCGTGTGTTATCGTCCAAAACCGGACGTAACGTAAAGGTTGTGAAACTCACCTTAGGGTGCGCTGCTACAATTTAATAAGACTCCGAGTCTTGAGTAATTACCGAGCACCTATCGATTTTACATACGTAAGTGTGTGTTCGCACATGAGTAACATAGCCTAGACGACGGTTCATTTGACAAATAATTTCGTACGTGATGCGTATGTTAACTTCTAAACTTGACATGTGGCAAAAATTGTTTTATTCAAAAATCAAGTTGATGACGACATTGAAAAGATAAGTGTTCATTCAAATGTGAATAAAAGATAAATATCGTCTTTTACAAACCGAGTTGTCGAAAAGCATATATATGTAT
The DNA here is from genome assembly GCA_039602395.1 of Deinandra increscens subsp. villosa. NCBI lineage: Eukaryota > Viridiplantae > Streptophyta > Magnoliopsida > Asterales > Asteraceae > Deinandra > Deinandra increscens. The sequence continues at coordinate 9,393 of JBCNJP010013355.1, forward strand.
TTAGATGGATATATTTATAGATATATAAACGTGTATATTTATATTTATATCACCCGAACACAAGAAATGTTTATAACGCAAAATACGACCAATTAATATTCGTACACGTTTATTTATTTATTATTATTATTAATTTTTTTTAAATATACGGGTTGATAAAACGTTCGTTTTATATTTCCAAATGCGTTTATCTTTATATTTTCTCAAATAGGTTTTCGTTATGATTTTGTTGTCAAATAATCAACATTATATATATAATAACCAAATTATATAAACCGTCACGAGAAAACGAAAGTGATGATGATTACGGTGTTTTCTACGAGCCTGAAATAACATGGGGAATGAGTGGTGACGGGTTTCGAACCAAGAAATGTTTAAAAAAATATCACAGAAAAATAAACAGCAAAAATCATGGTCACGAGGCTCGAACCCGTGACCTTTACATGGTAACACAATGCCTTAACCATTGGAGCAATGGCCTGATTTGTTAACAGAATCGCAACAGGCTGATCATAATCGTGCATGGAGAGGGGAATCCGGATCAGAAGGAGAAAAAACAATTAAGGATTTGGGGTTCGAGGGTTTCGAACCCAAGACCTCTTGGTCTCGAACGAAGGCACGAAGCGGCTGGGCTACATGCGCGTTTTGTTTATAACCAGAAGCTTAAATCACTACTGTGACAATCCGTATTTTCAGGTCCTTTCCTGGCATTAACTGAACGTAAACTGTATTAAATGTTGGGTGAGCATTTATGTGTTGACTTGTGTTGACCTTAGCAATTAGGGTTTGTGTACCCATCACTATTCGGGCATGCACTTGAGTCTAGACGTTTTATATTCTATGATTTGATGTAACTCATACGTTATGATTTTATTTGAACGTTTTATCATTTTATGTGACAATTTAAGTTATGATTTTATGTGGAATACTTAAGTAAATAAGTTCACATGATTTATCCTGTGATTTTATATGACAAATGTCATATAACTAATGTATTATCCTATGATTCTATGTGAATTTTAATCATATAAATTATAGATTTATCTCTATGATTTTTTGTGAACTCGAAGTATATACTTATGAAGTCTTACTCACAATTTCAAGTGACGAAACAAGGTTTATATCTTTATAAACGTCACATACTAGACATGTTTGGCCGTACACTCGTGTATTCATCATTAAAGTCATCCTCCGTTAACCCCATTAGCCTCGTTAACCATTTTCTAAACTCTGAGGGACCTGTTCTGCAAATTCTGAAACCTTTATATCTATTAAAGCAAACTAAGAGGGACTGTTTTTGCTTTTAGCTAAACCGGATCCTTATTATGTAAATGTGGTAGGGACTAGTTTTGCCAAACTACAAAATTGATTTGTGACCTCATTGGAACCGACGGATGAAGACTTTACGAATTCGGTAACCACCATCTTCATTAAATCGCGATTACCGCACCAGTTACACCCACCGATCGTTAACATCATTACCCTCTCAACCATTTGGGAACTTGATTGCAATATCACAGCCCTGTTTTGCGTCCTCACGAAACACCATGAGCAAAGCCCATGTATGTTCTCCGATCACCGCCCCTCCGCCGTCTTTCACCACCATTAACAGCTGCTTCATCATCTCTGGTTCACAGGGAGAATAACGTTCAGCATCATACACCATTAAGTGTACAGTAGCGACTTGAAGCATCCCGGAAATTGTTTCGGGAGTTGGTTCGTGGGTTGGTTCCGATCGTCGTCTCCGAGCGGGTTCGTCATCAACGCCATTTCGGTGTCTATTTGAAGTCTATGGTAACACTGAATCTCAATTGAAGTCGATTTTAGTGTTGTTTCCCATCTGGTTCGTCCCTGTGAAGTTTCTATTGTTTGTTAATGGTGGGTCACGATTAGGGTTTTTATGTGGGGAAGAAGACTCGCGACCAGAACCATTTATATATTTGTTTCTCTGTTTAATACGCAATGTCAAGGCTGTCCCGGTGGTTGGTTCGCTGGTCAGTGACGCGGAGGTCGCGAGTTCGAAACCCTCATCCTCAAGCATTTTTATCTGATTTTGTAAAACTCGTTTTCGGCTCTTGCTGATAATCAAAAACCTTCATGTTCGAAAATTAAAACAACTGGAGTCTCTAGCCCACTGGTTAAGGTGTTGTTGTTTGAAGTAGAGGTCTTGGGTTCGAACCCGATGAACTCCATCCTTTCATTTTTTATTGTTTCGATTTATTTTGAGCATAGGAGAGTCTAAAACCTTCACCAAATAATTTTCTTGTCATGTTTTAATCCCGTAGGCTTCGTTATTGGGATATTAATTTAATTATCTCGTTATCTCGATTTAAAACATATTTTTTTAATAAAGATATATATATATATATATACATAATTGGTTATTCATTATGGTTATATTCATATATACAAAGTGTGCATTTGATGATTTCATAGAATATGCATATTTGGAATTATAAAGTAAAAGTTTTAAAACCCTTGTTATTTATATAAAATATACATATGTAAATTGTATATTTTTGTGGACTTATTATAGACATTTTTATACTTTGGGATATGATATATATATATATATATATATATATATATATATTTATATATATTTATATATCTACATATAGTTTGTTGCTTGATTTCATGAAAACATATTACTAGTCTATAATGTATTTTTCATCGGATTTTAATAATCCTTATGATTCTGGCTATTTGCCATCCTCGACTCGTTCTGGATTTCACAACTTTCGCCATATCTTGGTCAACATCATTCCTCTTTCATCGTTGGTTTATACCTGGTCGTCTTTACTTGAACACACACTTATATATATATATGCTCGTTAGGTGATTGGTAGATTACACAAGACATGTTATTTGCTACTGGTTGTGGTTAATTATCTGGAATTGCTGTGCACCCAAAGGTGAGTTTCACGGCCCCATTTTACTGTTTTAATCCTGTTGGGGGAGATTAACATGCATGATTTACACAACTGAGATAATTAGACTTTTATATATCACTTGAAGTACTTGTAGCACACTGATACAACAAAGTCCTTCTTATGGTACCGTTAGTATTAATGACGATAGCGGGAGATATATTGTAGTAC
>JBCNJP010013356.1:0-12490 GCA_039602395.1 Deinandra increscens subsp. villosa
AATTTGATTTCAAAGTAACGAGTGTGCACCATGATTCTTGTATTTATGAAATCTTTGATTTCAAAGTTAGTTGGTTAACAATCTCAATCCTCTTCATGTTAATTAAAATCATAAAAGATGACTAAAGGTGATAAAATAGTTATATGCTTGTATGTTTAATTTGTCCTAACACATGAAATGTGTTAGTTGATTTTTATTTATCTTGTCTTAACACGAAAATGTTAGTTGATTGTTAATCTATTTAAAATGTCCTAACATAAAAATGTTAGTTGATTGTCATTTATTTAATATTGTCCTAACACTATGTGTTAGTAGATTGTTTTTAAATTTGGTCCTAACACTAAGTGTTAGTAGATATGGACATCAACATGATTAGTTGAATTATAATCATAACAAATGTTAATGGATGAGAAAATATAAATAATCATGCCACATGATTATTTAGTGGCTTGGGTTGGTTAAAAATAAATAAAAGATGACAAGTTTTTGTCATGAATTATTTTTTTATAAATTTTAAAAAATTTATGTCAAATGATTAAAAACACTTGGACTTATTATAAATTTTAAAGATTCCTTAAAAATACTATAAAAGGCAAAAAATCTAACATTGGTCTTTTAGGAGTAAATGTGGTTTGTTTTTATAAAAATAAATAAGTTTTATAAAAATAAAGACAAGTCTTACATGTTGGAAGACTTAATATAAACTCAAAACGATCTAGACATAACGACGTTGCGTAGTAATAAAACCGGGACCAACACGGCGATATACACGATAACGTCGGAACAAGTAAAGTTACTTAAAGATATGACTCGTTCTATATAAAAAAAAAGATTAAAGGAAAAATCTATAAGTCCAAGCGATGTTTAAAATTTTGTATTTTCACGATGTTTTAAAAATAAATGAATATTTCATACAAATGAAATATTAAACGATTTCGAAATATTAGATGATTAAATGTCGTGACTTAAAAATATATCTTTCAAACGGCTCATGTTTTAAAATGAAAAGAACTTTAAGTAATTATTCTTTTGGCTAATAATTATTTACAAAAGTTTTAAACTATGATTTAATCAAAGTTCACCAAGAAATGTTAATCATAATTATTTAAAAATAGTAACTCGCATGATTAAAAATCAAACACATAATTATTTAATTAAAAATAATTATACAACTCATGAAAATAATAATAAACATTATTATTTTTAACTCAATATTCAGGACTTGATTAAACTATTAAATGCTTAACCTTTTATATTTGTTGAACATAAATATAAACCATCACGAAAGTATTTATTTGATAAATACAAGCTAACGGGTTTTCAAACAAATACAAACGGGATTAAAATGTCAAGACTTGACCGGTATCACTTGGGTGACATATGTTACTCAATTGCTTGTAAACCTTATGCATGTACCTATTTATTTATTTAGGACTTTACGTGCTACCGTTCCTACACTGTTTAATTTCCGACTACCTGCTGATCAAGTGAGTTTCACAGCCCATTTTCTTTTAACTGTTTTATACTTTGGGGGAAAAATCATGAAAACTGATAAATGCTTTTTACTTAATATTATGGTTTATCTGTTAGCCGTATGACTGATTGTTCTTTTACTGATTACCCAATTATGGTACATTATCGTTATAAACGTTTGTACAACGGTATCCCACCATTAATTGATTTCAATTAGTTATGTACGAAACGATAGCTAGTGAATAGATCTATTTGGGTTGACAACCCTGCCCTAACTGATAGCTCCAGTTCTGACTCTGGATTATCTGTGGGTACACGTCAGTTATTCTGCTCTGTTCAATATCTCTCGGGCGAGATACTATGGGTGGGTAAACCGTTAGTATTTGAAATCAAGGTTCGGGTGAGTTCATACGACCACAACGGTAAACCAATGTAATATTTAAGTATACTGAAACTATTTTACCAACTTTAAACGTAGAGTCATAAACCTGTGAACCTCACCAACTTTATGTTGACCCTTTTAAACTCATGATTTCTTAGGTAATTGATGAAATCGCTGGAAGACATGCAAATGGGGCTTCAATATGCTATCGGACCTGCTTACGGAGTCATAGTCCCAACTATCTCAATAAACCGTTTTATGTTTTCATTATTAAATTAAGACTTATGAATTTTAAATGTAAGACATTATCATTTCCACTATTTTCCGCTGCAATGAAATGACAAAATGTTTTAAGAAGTTTAAATTATTTAGATTTTTTTCTATGTATCCTCGACTATGATTCCATTCTCGCTCACACTCCAATCCGTTGACTGGGGTGTGACAGATTGGTATCAGAGCCGTGGTTATAGTGAACCAAGACAAACAAACAAACAAAACAAAAACTAAACCTGGACTATAACCCACTCCGAAGCTACCATTTGCATGCAAGACCTTATCTTCAACATGTTTACTTATGCTAGCTTATGTGTTACCTATGCATTACTCCTTTACTTGAGTTCTATACTGTCATGATGTTACTGACCACTGTTTCCTGTTGGAATTTTATCGCAGAGATAACTTCCAAGGAAGTTATTTGCATAGCTGATTCCGATGGGGAACAAAGCGTGGAGGACTACACCCTTTCACCAGAGGATCCTACTCCTGAGGACTATACGCCCTTGCCAGAGGATTACGTACCATCGAGCCCTAAGCTAGAGGCGACCACGGTTGGTACCATCCACCGATCCACTATACCATCCAGTTTCTTGAGGCCACTTCAGTCCCTGACCTCCGACGATTCCCTGGACCACCCTGCTCCCATCGCCACTGCTGTCGGTGTGACCCCTAGTGGTGCTTCGAGCACCATTGACCCCTTTACAGGCCGCGAACGGGGATACACGTCACCACTCCTGGCGGCGGTAGATGGGGATACACCCCGGGACGGGCACCTGGCCCATCCCGGATCCGTGAGGATGGTGCTATCCTTGGGGAGCCTGCGCCCAAGAGGCGCTATGTGTTCGACCTGCCTCACCTAGCTTGGATGCAGGACTAGGTACAAGCCTGGAGGATTGAGGGGGAGATCCCGAGCAGCTATGCACGGGGTGAGTCCTCTCTCCCCGATCCCTCCCGTCATGTCCCGATGGGCATCTCACCCTTCACAGGAGAGCCCATACCCGACACAGTACCTCTCCTGGTCGCCCGCCTGAGGCGCATTGAGATAGACCTTGGAGAGCTGGATGCAGACGTTTCCTAGCTTCCGACCACTGAGGAGGTTAGGATCCTTGGGGATCAGATAGCTGCACTGGTGAGGCGCATGTGCGCCACTGATAGCGCCATGGACACCCTTCATGCCCACATGACCAGGGTTAGCATGGCCACCACTGATCTGCTTCTCTCCCATGAGAACTTGCAGAGTTGAGTCGACACCTTAGAGTTCATATCTGGACGACTCCTCTCCGCTCTTGCTGTCATGTCCCAGGTCCCGACCTTCTTGATCATGCCCCAAGGTCCATCACTGTGACATCCGCCACTTTAAGTTTAGATTAAGAATGATAAGTTAGGATTTATCTGGAATTATTTAGAATTAATTGTAATTATGTGGATTATTTGAATGTTTTAATATTAGATAAAGTCTCGTCACTGTGAACCGACCAATGAAACGAATAAAATAATTCATTTTGTTTAAATATTGAGTTTAATATAAGTTAGAACCTTTAGAGAATATTTTACGTTCGGTTAGTGACGAAATAAAGAAAATTACGTGATTATGGAAACGAACCGTGTAAAAACGTCACGACATTTGGTCACCGACTAAGTGTGACGAAACTGAAAAATAATTATACGGTTTAGAGCGTAATTTAATTTCATGAATTTTCATGTAATTATTGGAATTTATTGAATCCGGAAAAATACATGTGAAACACGACATACACTGTGTATTAACTAGCACTACGTCAAAATTCACCTTTGGCCACGGAAAAACACCGTGACAAAGGTGTTTGCTCACGTTTTTTTTTCCATTCCAATCGACACCATAGGTGCCGTGACCATATGTACCCTACGGCCACGTTACAATACCAGTGGCTGAAGCCACCTATAAGCGTGGCTAAAGGGTACCAATATTTGCTGTTGTAATCAAACAATTCTTCAGAATAGCGTGGAGAAAGGGTCCCAATGGCCACATGTGTTTTTTAACGTGGCCTTTGGTATTTTATGGTCACGTATATTTGTGTTTTAGCCACATACATTATAAAAATACGTGGCCAAAGGGTTGCTGAAATCATACATTTTGTCACAGTACGAGTGGCCAAAGGGTGGCAACGGCCACGTTAAAATATCAAAAGCGTGGCCTTTGGTATTATATGGTCACGTATATTTGTGTTTTAGCCACATATGTTATAAAAAAAACGTGGCCAAATGGGTTGCTGAAATTATAATTTTTGTCCCAATACGCGTGGCCAAAGGGTGGCAACCGCCACGTTAAAATATGAATAGCGTGGCCTTTGGTATTATATGGTCACGTATATTTGTGTTTTAGCCACATATGATATGAAATAACGTGGCCAAATGGGTTGCTGAAATCATAAATTTTGTCCCAATAAGCGTGGCCAAAGGGTGGCAACGGCCACATTAAAATATAAAAAAGCGTGGCCTTTGGTATTATATGGTCACGTATATTTGTGTTTTAGCCACATATATTTGGAAAAAAAAAGTGGCTAAAGGGTAGTTGAAATCAGATATTTTGTCCCAATACGCGTGGCCAAATGGTGGCAACGGCCACGTTAAGATATAAAAAGCGTGACCTTTGGTATTATATGGTCACGTATATTTATGTTTTAGCCACATATATTTGGAAAAAGAAAGTGGCCAAAGGGTAGTTGAAATCATAAATTTTGTCTCAATACGGGTGGCCAAAGGGTGGCAACGGCCACATTAAAATATAAAAAACGTGGCCTTTGGTATTATATGGTCACGTATATTTGTGTTTTAGCCACATATAATTGGAAAAAAAAAGTGGCCAAAGGGTAGTTGAAATCAGATAATTTGTCCCAATAAGCGTGGCCAAATGGTGGCAACGGCCACGTTAAAATATAAAAAGTGTGGCCTTTGGAATTATATATATGGTCACATATATTTTCTTAATTACAATTAATTATATATTTATTAATTAGTATAGAGAAACCTTAAAAATCATATATTATAATTAAAAATTAATGTACATACACTAATCATGACGCTATTCAAAAAGATAACATACGACACTAATCAAAGTTTAATTTCTATAATAATTAATTATAATTTCTTGTCCGTGCTGATCAGCTGCTTCTGCTGGTGCCGTGTGATTTTTCTATTTATCAGATTTTAATTCAGCTGGTTTGGTGTTACGTACACTTTCGTTATAATCTTTGATTTCCCCTGGAAACATATATGACAAATAAAACCGATCAGATATATATATATATAGTTAATTAATTAGCATATACGATTAATTAATGTAGTAATTACCTGTGGTTGTTCCAGTACTTTTTGAACCGTAGAATGATCTACCGGATGTGATCTATCTGACTTGTTATTAGAATGAAGGATCATTCGGTTCATCGGCCATGCAATAATATATTTATTTTCAACCTCCGAAAGCGTTGTTTTATCATCTACTGGGAATGGTAAAAATGTTGCACGCTTTTTGATCTGATAAACTTTAATTCTACGGCAACCAGGAGGTAATGGACTTCCATGAATCTTCTCATCTTTTTGTTTTGGTAATAATTCAGCCATTCCCACGACGTTCAGTGGATCCCCCTCCATGTGCAACGTCGCAGTTTGGCTCCCCTGATCAGAAGTGACATAATAATAATAATAATATTAATTATAGCATATATATAAACAATTAATTAATTAAAGTAAATAATAGAATACAAAAATTGTGGTATTTACTAATCTATATACCTCTTGGATTACTGGCTGCAGATCGATAGCAGCTGCAATGGCATCATAATTATTTGGTTTTTCCAACTGATGATCACTCTTCTTACGAGCTGCAGGTTTCACTGGTTTTGCATGTCTCTTATTCTTTTCCTAAATTGACACCATGTAATTAACTGATTAGTAACATATATATTAATTAACGATAACGTCAAAGCGATTTGTCAAATTTCTAAATTAATTATATATATATACCACTTCCTGCTCTGATGCCCCAGCAGCACTGGCTGCAGCAACTGCTGCTTCTGTTATTTTTCTCTTTCTCACCTAAAGACAACATCAGCATTTAATTAAATGATCATATATCAATTAGTTATAAGGGAAGTACACAACTGTGTAAATTAAAATAGTTACCCTTTCCTTTTGCGACGCTGTTGTAGATGGAGGAGTGTGTTGTGATAGAGTCGCAGAAGAGACCTACAATTCAATTAATTAAGAAAATCATATCGATCATAACTGGCTAAACATTAGTTAACTATCCAGATAACCATTCGGATGAAGTACAAACTTATCATAGCCGGCACAGTTAATTATTAATTATATTCCGGAACAACTCTAACTATCCTGATGAACTTTAACTATCCTGATGAACTTTACCTATACTGGTGAACTTTAACTATCCGGATGAACTATAACCAACACGGTGAACTATAACTAGGGACGCATGTTCATCCAGATGAACTAGAATCTTCCGGATCAACTCTAACTATCCCGATGAACTCTAACTATCCTGATGAACTTTTTACTATCCTGATGAACCTTACCTATCCTGAGGAACTTTAACTATCCGGATGAACTCTAACTATCCGGATGCACTATAAGTAGAGACGCATGTTCATCCAGATGAACTAGAATCTTCCAGATCAACTCAAATTCAGAACTGTTTCAAATCCGTACCTTATCGGCCGACCTTTGAGATGAGTTTGATTGAGTAGATTGTTTCCGCGATGTATTGTGCGCAGAATTGATCATGTCCTACGTACAATTAATTCAATTAGTTAATTAATTAATAAATATGCGCTCAAAGGAGATTGATCGTATCAGCAATAATATTTAATTACCGTTGTAGTAAGAGGCGCCTCCGCAGACTTTACCTACGAAATGATTTAATGATTTATAATAATTAATTGATCGATAAAAAGTAAAGTATATATAATATAATTAATTATAGGTATATATATATATATATATATATATATATATATATATATATATATATATATATAGGGTAAGGATCATGTGAAAACAACTTTTATTGCGAAAACACGAAAACAAATATTAAAACCTCTATAACTTTTTCATACGTTAATATTTTTATAAAAATTTTGCACCAAAATCCTTAAAATTATGTTATCTTTAGTTATGGGAAAAAATTTAAAAAATAATCAAATTTTTTTAAAAATTATTATTGCACAGGTGCAATAATTTTTATTATTATTATTATTGCACATATGCAATAATATTAAAACCTTTATAACTTTTTTCATATGTTAAAATTTTTTATAAAAAATTCCATCATAAATCTTATAATTCTGTTATCTTTAATTCTGGAGAAAATTAAAAAAAATTCAATGTTTTTTTTATTTTCTTATTATTGCACATGTGCAATAAAAATTTATTATTGCACATGTGCAATAATATTAAAACCTCTATAACTTTTTCATACGTTAATATTTTTGATAAAAAATTGTACCATAGATCTTATAATTCTGTTATCTTTAATTCTGGAAAAAATTAAAAAAAAATTAACGTTTTTTTGTTAATATTGCACATGTGTAATATAATTAATACGTATTATTGCACATGTGCAATAATAAAAAAAATCACGAAATTTTATATTTTTAATTTTTAATTCCCAGAATTAAATGTGACATAATTTTAAGACTTTTGGTGTAAATTTTTTAAAAAATATTATCGTATGAGGAAGTTATAGAGGTTTTAATATTTGTTTTCTTGTTTTCGCAATAACATCTTGTTTTTATTTGATCCTTCCCCTATATATATATATATATATATATATATAGGGGAAGGATCCTGCGAAAACACCCTTTTTTGTGAGAACTGCGTAAACAAATCTTAAAAGCTACATAACTTTTTCATACGTTAATATTTTTTTTTAAAATTTGCACCAAAAATCTTAAAATTATATTATCTTTAATCCTATAAAAGTTTTTAAAAACTTAACGCTTTTTTTATTTTTTTAAATATTTTTTTGTGTGGTGCACATGTGCATCACAAAAAAAAACTCATACTTTTAGTATGAGTTAATATATTTTTTTTCTTAGTCGCACCATATGTCATATATTTTCATCATTTTTTTGCGTTTTTATTGAATGATGCACATGTGCATCATACCAAAAAAACGCTCATACATGTGATATACATTAATAGTTTAAAAAGAAACTGCACCCTAAATCTTATAGTTGTGTTATCTTTAGATTTAAAGAAAAAAATAGCATTTTATAACTTTTTTTAATTATATGATGCACATGTGCATCACACGGGAAAAAAACGTTCAGTTTTTTTTTTTAATATTTTGCTCCAGATTTAAAGATAACGTAATTCTAAGACTTTTGGCGCAAATTTTATGAAAAATCGTTAACGTATGAAAAAGTTACGTGAGTTTTAATATGTGTTTTCGCAGTTTTCACAAAAAGATGTGTTTTCGCAGGATCCTAACCCTATATATATATATATATATATATATATATATATATATATAGTTTGTCCCTTACAAAATGTACAGCTTTATGAACTTGTTTATCTTGAATCACGGCCTCCATAAGCGCCGTAAGCTTATCAATTTTATCATCCTGTGATTTAACCATATCAGTGAGGTGCTCAATGTCACACCCCACTCCGCGGCCGCCACCGCGGGGAGAGTGTGGGACCGGCTGCCCGTATCAGAACACGCGGAAGCAAACAAATACCTTATCTTAGAACGGGCTGACCAGTCCAAACAATGAAACGACGGGACATACCCAAGCGTCAACCACCTATGAGGGGGTTACTTATATTCTATCTCATTGGTGCACTATTGTATTCTCTGCGTTTCATTGGGCCCAGGTTCTCTAAGACTGGTACAACACCGTAGACCGCGAACTTAGGCTACCCCAACTGCTAGGTCTTGCACACATCAAGTCTAGCCCATCCCCGCCTATCCTTCAGATCAACCCAGTAGTTACTTACCTGCATATGAACCAAAAACACGTCAACAACAAACGTTGTTGGTGAGTCGTAGCAATTGACTCCAAAATAGTCTAAAAATATTTCCAATACATAGTGCCTGTGATAAATACCACTAGGGTCAAACCAGCAATCGGAGGAAACTCGGAGCGACTTTCCCGAGCCCCTCCCTCATGTTTCAAACATATACGACATCACCCGTTCAACCAACACAAGTAACCAAAAGGGGCCCAAAACAACGGGTATGCGACACCTTGATCTACCTACACAGCTGTGAGGATACGTATATGCCTCGTGGCCTTGCTCCTCAATTCCAGGAACAAAACAAGAACGGCCTAAATTGACCCTATGCTTCCCAAACGCGGTAACACCGCAGGCACCGAAACATAAACGCGGTGGGATTCCGCCGGCACCTCAAGTCACGATATATAACACAGCACAGTATTGAACACAAAAACAATGTTTAGACACAGTTCATATGCACCCCAAAAACATGATAAGTTAAAAAGGGGAAACTACAACTCACAGTTGGTCCAGCATACAAATTGAAGGTTAGGCAACTCGACAATGCATCAAGCTCGGAGAATCTGATGACCTAAACAAACATAGGTACCTTTAATTTAACACAGCAATAATACTGGTTAGGCTCGGTTGTGCTCCGCGCCCAAAATATACGATGCGTCCGTAGGTTGAAGTTCCGATACGACCGGATGTCCCAATACAGTCATACGGCTTAACCCGGATGCAATCGCGTTTATCTGTCTATTTTTAAATAGACAGTTTCTGTCGGACACAGTGGTATTGCCCTTAGTGGCAATACGACCGTGTTGCTTGATGACAGATTATTTATTCTAACGAAACTCTCGGAACGCGAATGAGTTATGTTTTATTATCCTTAGAATATTCCCTGAAGTCATAACTTAAATATCTATACATAGATACTTATTCAATTACATTTCTCATGATGTTATGACTTTTGTAAAGGTGAAAGCGTAGCTTTTGTCCACATGAAATCATAAGCTTGTTTACATAAAATCATAACTTTGCTTACATAAAATGATAACTTTTGTTGCATAAAATCATAGGTTTTGCTCAACATAAAATCATAACTCGTATAGAGTTTTCAAACCGGATAATATATATGTAAATAACTCGTCTTTATATGGTTTTTATGTTTTATAAAACTTTATAGAGTTTTACATAAAATGATATAAGTTTTCCAATTTATTATTCACATAAAATCATACATTTTATTACATGAAATCATACATTTCATTAACATAAAATGATACATTTTTTTCACATAACTCCATAACTTTTATTGTTATAAAAACCATAATTTTTGTTAAATAAAATGATAACTTTATTATCATATATTATATGATTTTTACTTAACATAAAATGATAACAAAACTTATATATATATATATATTCTTTACTTATTTATTTTTATATTAATAACATAATACTTTCGGGTTTACAATCATTCCTCACACGACGCGTATACAAAGTTACTAATATGATAACCAAGTAACGAACATGGTTATACCTTCCGACGTTTGCGAACCCGGACCCGGTTAACCATAGAACCCGTAACAACTCCGAATTTAACCCATGAGTACAACATTCCAATCAGTTTTTCGCCACGAACAAGAATCCGGGGTCGGTCTTCTGTGTTGACTTCGTTTGACCTGAGATAATTGTTGACCAGATTCGTTCACCGAGTCGACTCGGTTAACTCGGTACCGAGTTAACTCATTCTTGTACAAAATGCATCCAAACACAATCCAAACACATTTCTAGCTAACCACCACTAAATCCGACACTGTTCCGGCGGCCGGAGGCCATGGCCGCCGCCGGTCGGCTCACCACAGCCGTGAACCGCCGCGAAACCACTATCACCTTCAGATTTTCATCTTCAAACACCCATAACATTCCCAAAACACCATGTAGGTCGCGGATCTGAGTATAAAACGGACATGCATGTCAAGATCGGGATTTCATAAGAAGGGTACAAGCTAGAACCAAAAGAAAAACACGGGTTTAACCCTCAAAACTTACCGATCGCTGCTGCACAAGCGAAATCGCAGCCAGAAGGGGGTCGCCGGAGTCATGAAGTAGGCAGAAAAGGGGGCGGCGCCGCCGTTCCGGCTGTCGCGACTTTCTGTGGTCGATCGGAACCAAAAACGAACTCGGGAGCGAGAGGGGAGGTCATTAGGAACGAAGGGGGAGAAGAGGGGAAGAAAAAGGGTTCGAAAACCCTAGCGCCGCCACAGAGCCACCGATCGCAGCCACCGGACCACCGTGGACCGCCGCTAAGGCGGCCGGAATTGCCGCCGGAGACCAGGAAGCCCCGCCCTCTTTTGGTCTCTCTCTCGAAAACACACACATGGGTGTGTTTGGTGTTTTGCTAAAATGAAAGAAAAATGGGGTAAAGCCCCTTTATATACTTAGGGTTTTTAAGTGGAGATAGAAAATTAAAATAACTGGTATTATACCGCGTTATCTGACACGTTAAACTTCAAACGTCTCGTAAATTATCTGTAATAATTCCATGATGACTGTATTATTTTAAAAGCCTCATAAACAGTCTCGGAATATTTAAAACGTCTGATTATATGTAATCAGATGAATATTAGGTTAAACGCGCGGTATAAAGCGCATATACCTTTTACCTTCGTTTCGCGAACTGAACATATCTCCGCGACTGTAATTCACTGAAAACACTCAGAAAAATATCTATAACCTCACAGGGTCGTTAAATTCATTTTAAACAATTAAACTATCAAATTCGGTTATTCTCGCGTAACCGAACGGTTCACCAATTTCACCGTTTCTCGCACCGTTTCCTACGGTTATCCTTTCTAACGATCAAAACATCAATGTTCAAGTGTCTGGCACTTCCAGACACTCTAATACGACCTCAGTGACCGCTCCGTCACTGCCGGTGACTTACGCGCGTTAAGTGTCGTTTATCGTTTCCGTTCGCATAGACCACATGTAAACATCTGAATAGACTTTCTGACAAATATTAACGTCCATGTTAATATATCCATTCTCATAATCACTCAAACCAACGTACTTACATTAACATTCGGTTATCCGGCATGTTTACCGATTAGAAAATGAACTTAGCCGGTTTACACTGAATTCAGCTTTTATCGCTCCACAACATTTCCAATTGCATAACAATCACCAGAATACTTCTTACAACTTATCCGGACATCAGTTATTTGAATTGGGCCTTTACTGGGCCGCAAATCTCTAAATGGGGCCTAACGGGCCTAACCGTCCAGTTCATTGATCGGAAAAATTTCCCTCCGATTTACCGGAATTAACCAGGTGTTACACTCAACCTCTTGATCA
>JBCNJP010013357.1:0-12489 GCA_039602395.1 Deinandra increscens subsp. villosa
ATACGTGACCATAAAATACCAAAGGCCACGTTAACCAAACACATGTGGCCGTTGGAACCCTTTCGCCACGCTTTTCTGAAGAACTGTTTGATTACAACAACAAATATTGGTACCCTTTAGCCACGCTTATAGGTGGCTTCAGCCACTGATATTGTAACGTGGCCGTAGGGTACATATGGTCACGGCACCTATGGTGTCGTTTGGAATGGAAAAAAAAAACGTGACAAAACACCTTTTGTCACGGTTTTTTTCCGTGGCCAAAGGTGAATTTTGACGTAGTGATTTCAGGATACCGAACCTGTCAGGATACTGAATCACTTGAGCTTCCGGCAAGGATCTTGAAATAAAACAACTAACTGTCGTATATTTTAGGGATTCTCCCCACCGAGTCAATATGAACGTGGTGGACCACTTAGTCCACGTTCTTCAGTCTTTGTCCGAGTCTTTAGGCTTGTTTTACACGTTTTCTTAACCTGCAAGCAAATAAATACGAGGAACAACATAGCGGTTAGTCGATAACTGTAATTCAGGATTCCCGAGCCTGTCAGGATTCTCAACCCGTCTGAGGATACTGGACCACTTGAGCTTCCGCCGAGGATCCCGAAATATCAGCCCAAACACATATAAGGAATGTTTTTTAATATATAATAAAAAGAATAACACATCGTTAGTCACTTTCGCATGATAGTATGTTATATATTCATCAAGCATAAACCTTTGTTCGTTAGCTTGAGAACCCTTTCAAAATGGCTTGTAGTGTTTTTTTTATGTTTCCATGGTTTAAATACATCTCAGAAAGTTTTTTTCTAAATGAAATTGGTCTTATAAATTGCCATATACATGTCCATATTTAGTCCATATCATATGACACGTGACAGGATTTTAATTATGTCAATAGATGTTCTTCAGCATCTAACAAGTATTGGCTTGCTTTAACGGACATAACGTATGAGCTACCAATTAAGCTTCATATATGTAACATTATATATATCTATTTTTTCGACTGCGACACTTTCATATATCACATTTCACTTTTCTATTTTACATATGTAGCAGTGGTCGCTTACCACCGGTCATTTATTAAAATGATATTTCATTATCAAAAGTTTCAAAGAAAAGATAGAAAGAGGTTCAAGGTTTTTTGGAACACCGAGGTTCAAGACCAGTTTGTATTGGTTGTTGAGAAAAAAGGGTACCATAAAGTCTTTGTGTTTTAAGCCTCATTTAACCGTCATTTATTTAAAACCATTTTTAGCATTCGGGTTGAAGCCCAATTTAATTGTGGACTCGTACTTTAAATGTGCTAGTAATAATAGTGTATTGGGCCATATAGATATGAAGTTGCTTTGCTCACTACTCTTCTACATATGAAGTTGCTAATCTGCTCTTTTAAATTTGGCTCAAACCCACGTATAAGGATAAAAAGGTAGACACTGGCGCATAAGGCTTAAAAATGGGTACACTTAGTTGTCAAACATCTAATAAGAGTATTCACAGTAGGTTCTTCATTCCAATCTCTATAATTTATACTTTTATTATTACTTTTTATCTCTCTTTCACTCACAACCATTATTAAATAATGTTTTTTTATACATTTATCATTACTTTTTCTCTCTCTTTCAATCCTTAAATTTTAGCAAATCATCATGTTTGTTGTTAAATATGCAGATTTTCTAAATTTTTTCTCTTTTCTCTACACACAACCACTCACAACCAAACCTTAAAATTTGTAGATTTACACTCACATATTTTTTAAAGAACCTACCGTGAATGCTCTAAGTTTACTTTTACTTGAGTTGTACATTATGTTACAGAGAAGGTACTATCAATTTGAAGTAACTCGCCTCAGATCTTTTTCTACACAACAAACAAAAATTCATCATTTGCAGTGGCGGAAACCAGAAGTTTTTAATCGAAGAGTCAATAATAATTTGTATTGTCGTTCAAAAAGAAGTTTTTAATCGAGGGTCACAAAAAAAATTGTATTACTGTTAAAAAAATTGTATACCGTTTAGAAAAATAGAAGTTTGTATTGCATTTAAAGGTATACGTTCATTGTCTCTTAATCTATGTATTACAAACACAATAACTATCATTGATCCTTTTTATTTTCTACATATTTTTGTATAAAAATATATCTATAAAGATTTATATATAATAAAAAGATCAATCATATAAATATGCAAAAGGGATAAAATTAAAAGCAATAAAGAATAAATATAAAAAAACAAAATACCCCGACATTTATTTTTCTACAAAATACAACAAACAAAATTAATTAGATTTACAAGTATAGAAAATTAAAATTCATTTTTAGATTAGAAAAAGAATATGTGGTAATTAGTTATTGCAAAGAATAAATATAAAAAAACAAAAGTATCCGGACATTTCATTTTCTATAAAATACAACAAATAAGATTAATTAGGTTTGAAAGTATAAAAAATTAAAATTTAATTTTAGATTAAAAAAGAATATGTGGTAATTGATTATGATAGCCTTACATCTAAGCTATTATGGGAGTACCAGACAAATAAAAATGTACTTTTTTCTTTTCCAACGTACTTAAAATATATTTAAATATATCCTTTTAATTGTCATCTTCTTCGCACACAATTGTTTTCATTTTGTAGGTGTCGCCAGTCGCCCGAAAAAATCCCGATTAAGCTATTTTAACGTTCTTTTTTCATCTAAACTAACCCTAGGTCCTTAGCACAATAATTTAAAAGGGTCAAACTACAAAAAAAACATCAAAGTTACATGGACGTATTAAATAAGAAGCTCCAATCGCTGGAGGGTCAACGGACCCTCTTGACCTCCCTGATCATTTGGGTAGTAGGTTTCGTCTCTCTCTCTCTCTCTCTCATATATATATATATATATATATATATATATATATATATATATATATATATGTATATATATATATAGGGAAAGGAACCATTATTAACCCACTCTTAGAGAGATAACCAAATAACTAATTTCAGCCACAAGATGCATAACACTTGTCCAATGGGTACTTTTACCAGGAAGGGTATAGATGTCATTTTACCCAACAAAAAAAACACCCCCCATTTTTAAAAAGTCTATAACTTTTTAATCTTTTGTCGGTTTTTTATTAAAGTTATACCATTAAACTCGTTGCATTTTTGTCTTTAATTCAGTTGTGGTACCGACTTTTTTTGACATTTTTTTCTAAACGTCCGTACTGACATGTAATGTTACAAAAAGTAGCATTGATGCATTTTCTAGGTAGCACCGATGCCTTTTTTCTGTAGCATTAATGTTAATACGGACGTTTGAAAAAAAAAACTTCAAAAAAAGTCGGGACCACATATGAATTAAAGATAAAAAAGCGACGAGTCCAATGGTATAATTTTTATAAAAAACCGACTTCGGATAAAAAAGTTTTGGTGTTTTAAAAATGAGGGAGTACTTTTTCTTTTGGGTAAAATACCCTTATACCCTTTCTGTTAAAAAAAAAAGAAAAAAAAAGGAGTGCCACGTGTCACTCATCCATAGCACCTATTTTTTTTATCAAGCCACTAGGATGTGGTTATTTGGTTATCTCTCTAAGAGTGGGTTATTAATAGTTCTCATCCCTATATATATATATATATATATATATATATATATATATATATATATATATATATATATATAATATACACACAGTGACGGAACCATAACTTTTTAACTGAAGGGTCACAATATAAACTTTAACGAACAATAATTAGGAACAATAATTAGTTAGCTTACACAAAAAATCACCAACTTTATCTTTTAAAAATTCAAAGTTTTCACGACCCATTTTATGAATTTTAATTTGAGCAATTTTTTTCAACCAATAATATTAATCTTATATTTTCAAACATTTTATAAAAAATATTATAAAATAAATAAGGTAATATAAGATTTATAGTTTGGGTACAGTGATCAGTGATGTATGTCAGAAGAAGTGTGTATGGTCATTTTTAATTCTCAATGACACTTTTTTCTATGTAAATTAATGAAATATCAAGGTAAAATACATAATTAATTAAAAAATTGTTTAAATGCTGTTTTAAATTAGGTTTTGACAGTAGCTCTTTGACTTTTATTAATATTTCAGTTCTGGTTCTTCCGTCTTCTTCGTTTTCCATTAAAACCAGCACCAAGCAACACCGAACGAAGAAAACTGTTAAGATGATATGGTTTATATTTTCATTCTTCTTCCTTGTTCAGTATGATACACAGACATAAAGTGAGAGAGAGAGAGAGATCGATCTTGGAAGGATGTGATGGGGAACGCATCGTGTGTGTTTGCAGGTTGTATGGATCAAGCCAGCGTTGGGATCGTCGAAAAATGGGGTCGTTTCGAGAAATTGGCCGAGCCCGGTCTAAATTCTTCAACCCTTGCGCCGGTCAGTACCTCGCCGGAGTTCTCTCCACCCGGATCCAATCTCTCGAAGTCAGAATCCTGACCAAAAACAAGGTTTCCTTTTCCCGTCATAGCATTTGTAAACCCTATTTAATTATAGAAACTTTGGCGATTATTTAACATGTTTAAACCCAAATTACAGAACCTGCGATTATGCTTATCATGTATGAGTTTTCTGTTTATACTTTTGATCATCAATTGTCAAATCACGACAGATTGGCCAATAATACCAAGTTAGGGCTTTTATTTATTGGTACCATTAATCAGTTATACTCATTTTTTATATCATGATGTTTCTTTATTGAGACTGAAGTATGCAGTCGTGATGAATTTAGTATTTGGATATTTTTGGTATCAGTGATTTGGCTTACCTTATTCAGCCTTACAATATTTTTGATAATATCACAGTTTATGATAATATCACATTTTATGCAGGATGATGATAGGGTGTGTGTATGTGTCTTTTTTGGTTGCTAAGACTGTTAGAGTAGTAATATCACCGTTTTGGTACATGTATTTGTTATGTTTATCATCCATGCCCATGGACACCAAATCTAGCTTTTTTACATCAGTGCTTGCCTGTAGAAAATTTTGCATCATGTATAATTACACGAAACTACAAAGGAAGAAGCGGTTATCACCGCCGACCGCCTAAAACCGTCCGGTTAATTCAGAAGTGGTGAAGGCCATTGGTAGCAGCCACGAAGGGTTTAATTTGCAGCTTGCTCACCGCTCTTCATTGTCAAAGCTAAGTGATTTCGGGAGACAACGATACAAACTAAATGAAACATTTTAATTATTATAAGAAAACATAAACCAGACCCTACAACGAACGATATTCAACAATATTGCTAAGAGATGCGAAGTAAGAACCTGCAAATGCAAAATGGGGAACATTTAGTAGAGTAGAATAACAAAACAATCAAGTTAAAAAAAATAGCTCGGTTGCCGCCGACGTTACATTTTATTCATGCCGGACAAAGCAACAAAAGTCTAACGTTCCGGCGGTAGATTTTCTTCCCGCCGGAACCAAGGAGAGGGTCGACAACGAAGATTACATAAACAAAAAATATAAAAGACTTACACGGTGTAGGAGATGGCGGGTGGGGGGATGAACAAATGAGGCATCCATGCCTTTATATAGGATCATAAAAGTGTCATCAATCAATTAAAATGGAGTTGTAAGAACTCAAGGGTCATGTTTATTGCATATTAGTTGCAAGAACTCAAAAGGAATGCGGATGAATTTTATTTATTATGAACTTTAATAAACACTAATAATTAACACGAGTTATGATCACTTATGGAATAGAGTTTAGAGAATTCCGATGGTTTCCTCATAATGTGATTAAATTTATTATGATGATGATGCATGGACATGTATCATGATCTTAATTAAACACCATGCTTAAGCATGTAGTACCAAGCGCTTGCTTTCAAGTAAACCGTATTTATGATTTAGCATTCATTATGGTGTCAAAATTGTGGCATTGCTAAACTTTTAGTGATATATAGATCTTTTAGTTTTTTATTGTTCGTATTTTTTTTCATTGATTTTTTTGTTCATCTTTAGTTTAGTTTCGTCTTCACTGACGATGGTTTTCGCAAATCAAGACCGTATAGTGAAGCCTCAACCTCCGTTTTCCATGCCAAGTAGTTCAACGATTTGGTTATGATTCCTTAACTGTAACATCAATGATTTTGCCGCCTTCATTGCATCTCAAAACACATTTTAATCAAGAGATATAATCTTCTGTTTATCTCTATATCTAAGGACAATTTCATAACAATGACAATTTAATTGATATTTTTGATAGAATTCTTCAAGGGCATGTCATTCACGCAAGCCACAATTTCCTTAACTGAGAAGCACCTATCTTATTGTGTTTTGCACCATGCTCACACAAAGATAGCCGTATGACATTTAAAAAGAAGATTATCAATAGTTTCTTCCTAGGTCTCACACCCCGGGCATATTTTATCCAATCTAAATACATGTTTCGAAATGCGATCCAAGCAAACGCGCAAAGGTTACTCTGTCGTACATTTTCCTCTAATGAACAAAAGCATCCACAATCCATCTCAGATCTTGTGTTGCCGTCCATAGTCCGTTCGGAAGCCAGCCATAAAGAACTTAAGAAAGACATGTCTTCCATTTTTCTCCGTTAACCTCCATTGATCCACTACTCCATTACTTTTTTTTAAAAATTAAAGCTGATATGTTTTTAATCCTAGAACCTTTTCAATTCCTAATTGTTGAATGAATTCCTGAGCTTCAACTTAGTTAAACATAACATATTTCCAAAGGAAAGCTGGAATAGAACATGATTGTAGAATGTCGACAAAATCAATTTACAAAGTAAGCAACCTGTCCAATTTTTGAGATTTTCAATGTAACATTCTGTCCAAATTGTGGAGATTATAAAATGGAGGTTTAATAACCGCCGATTGCTTCAAATAGAACATGAAAAATCGATTATAGAATGGGGGTTTAAGAAGCGTCGATTGCTTATGATGGAGGTTTAACGACAGTACCTTTATAGCAACCCAGAACCGTGCAAAATTGAAGGTGAAATCGATTATTGTTGCTTCAGCCAAGGTGAAATCTCGAACGGTCCAGAGCCGGCGATGGTGGTTCGCTAGGTGAATATGAATCGAACGGCTGCTTCTTCCTTCCTGATGTGAACGATTTTTTCCTTCAAAACCCTAATACAGGATATAATTGAGGGTATAATTGTAATTTAATTAAGAGAAGGGGTTATATGCAATTATTTTTGTAATCCAGAATTGAAAAGAGGGAGAAATATGCAATTTTCTCAAACTAAAATTAAAACCAATGAAATATGAAATGCTACAAAATAATTTTAAAAGAATGACAAAATACTACTAAAAGTGTTAGTGGTGAGGATAATACGGGCACAGAAAACAATTGTTTTGCTATAACGCTAGGTAAAGAAAATGAAAATAAAAAAAACTATGTAAAAACCCAAGCACTTAAACTATTTAGTCCACGACCGAAACTGTTTTATGTATCCGAGTTATCCTAGTGGAAATGCAGTGTTAGTAAAATCTAGTTAAGTATAAACAAATTTCATGTGCTAGTGGATTGTTCCTTCGCACTGTTAGGCCATGTGGCTCCAATGGTTGGATACGTAGCATGCTCCATTAATTTTTTTAACGTCGCAACACAGTCATTTTGTATTTGTGTTTCCTTTACGTTTTGTTCAACGTTGTTTGTTTGTTTAGCGTTGTTACGCGGTCATTTTGTATTTCCGTTTTGTTTAATATATTTTCTTTAACGTGGAAGCACGGTCATTTTTTTATTTGTGTCACGTTACGGTTTAGCAATGCAATTATTTTGCGTGTCCGCATTATCCTCATCTCACACGTGAGTAGTAAAATTTAGTTGTATATATAATAAAAAAATACTTATAATAATCAAATTCAAAAAAAATGGGTTCAGTTCAGAAATTACTCGATTTGAATTTGATTTCAAAATTAGAGAGAGATTCAAATGAGAAGTTTTGTTTGTGTAAGAAGGATAAAAAGAATATCAGCCAAGCCATTGGATCTTAATCTAATAAAAAAGGAAGGAGGGGCAATTTGGTCTTCGCCATCTTTGTTCACTTTTAATTAAGTTCCCCATTTTTTTTAACATTCATAATTTTCACATACGAAGTTATTTTTTTAAAAAAAATTACACCATAAAAATGAGCATTTTTTATCTTTATAACGCTTATAGTGTTGCTATATATAAGATTTAGAAAAAAAATTACCTTTTCGATTTTTTACACAAAAAGTTCAGATCATTTATTGTGTCAAAATGTTCCGATCATTGTGTCATCGTGTCAAAATTATATATAGTGTTGTTATATATAAAATCAAAAAAAAATTACTCTTTACGATTTTTTATACAATATGACACAATGATCTGAACATTTTTTGACACAATATAACACAATGATCTGAACATTTTGACACAATGACACAATGATTTGAATATTTTAACACAATGACACAGTGATCTGAACATTTTGATACAATCGAAAGAGTAAAAAAAAATTATTTTATATATAACAGCACTATACGCGTTTTAAAGATAAAAACGTTCGTTTCTGTGGTGTACTTTTTAAAAAAAAATGATGTTATATCTAAGAGTTGTGAAGGTTTAGAAAATGGGGAGGACTTGATACAAAATAAAAAAATGTTCTTTTATCTTTTGTTTTTCTCTCTAATTCTACATAGGAAAACTTTGGGTCATAGATCTTATTTAATTAAAAATATAATGATTATGTGTGACACCTCGTCCGAAAATCCAGGTCAAACCATCTACTTTGACTTTTAAATAAGTATTAATTATGCTTTATCTGATCTGATTTCTGTTTAAACTGCAAATTTTTGTACCTGACTGTTAACTGATGACGTAAACCTAATCCCGCGTTTGTACTAGAAGCGTATACCCGTTAAAAACATAACGATTTCATGTGTCAATCATGGAACTTCAATAACAAGAAAAATAAATGTAAAATGTATTTTTATATTTATCCGGAATTGGTGTCGAACGTTTATAAAATCGACACGTCAAACTGATAAGCGACCAATCGTCTAAAACTATTCGGTTTTAAACAATATGAACGGTCGAGCTTAAAACTGTTACAAACTGACAAACTAAAAAACGTTATCCGTAACCCGTTCGAAAACTGAAAAACATAACTGATTTCTGAAAAACTTTTATAATCAACCTAAACAATTGTTTTTATGAAATAAAAACGTCACAAACTGAAATCGTTGTCAAGATTTAAGCCTAACCCTAACCGAACACCCAATTGGGCCTGATTTGGCCCAATAGGCCCATTAAGCCTAAAACAATGAAACTGAACCCGAAACCTTAACCCATTACTCAAATATAATATTTCGAATGATCGTGGTGGCCCGTAACTTCAACCGATGCAAAATGGGCCCGGGCCTCGAACCGGTGCCCCGTTTGGGCCCGTACGGCCCATTACTGACAAACGAGCCCGAATACATTTTTCTTTAAACGTTTTGGCCCAATTTGAAGCCCAAGTCCAATGGATTTATTTTAAATAATATTGGCCCATCAAACTTGTATTAATTTTTATAAAATGGTCATCACCTCTTATATTTTTTTTATATAAAAATTAGTCATGGACTTGTATTAATTTTATCCATTAGTTAAATATAAAAGTAAGGGGTTAATTTATCTCCCAAGTCCTTGATATACTTTATAAAACTTTTACAATACAAAACCCTTCTATAAAACATGACAAGTTTTTATAAAATACAATCACCTACTTATCCATTTTTATAAAACTTAAGGTAGGAGACTTCTTAGTTAAAGATTGTGATGGGGACATGGCCACACCAACCTACTCTATACAATCATGAGCAAATAGTTCTTGCTTACATGCACCTCACCATCACCACCAACTTCACCTTACCTCACCTAGTTACACACTCCAACACTCAAGCTCACTCATTTCTCCTCCTCCCACACTTAACCGGCTTCCATCCTCCTTCCTTCTCGTTCTTTTTTTTCGTGAAACACAATCCCCACCATTTCCCCTCTTGTTTTGACGTAACACAACCACCAAACACCCTTACTTTTTATTTCGTGAGTTAAGCAACCACCCCCCAACCACTTTGCAACCTTTCCTTTTTTTTGTTGTTGTTTTTGTTGCTGATCGAACCATCCACAACCATTACCTTTTTATTCTTTTTTGGTTTCTGACGAGAAGCAAGAAGCAGCCAAGCAAGCCACCAACCACCTCTCCTTCACTTACTTACTGTCGAGAAAACACAGCCCCTTCCCTCCTCTTTTTTTCCTCGACAGCCAACAGCCCCACCACCCTCTTTAGCTACCGCCACCACCATTTCCAGTCACCACCGCCATAAAATGCAGCCACCACCACCGTGACACCCTCCCCCTGTATGCAACACCACAGCCACAGCCACCGCTGCTGCTGCCTACCCTCTTCTTCGGCCGTGAACAGCCACCACCATCACCGCCGGAGCCGCTGCTGCGCTGCCGGAGGCTGCTGTGACGCCAAGGACCTCCACCGCCACCCGCCACCTTCTCTTTTCTCTCTCGGGTCTCCTTTTCCCTTCCATTGTGAGTCTTTTAACCGTCTCGTTTACGTTTCTCATACGATTTAAACGTCCTAAACGATACCCCGAGTCTTGACAACGAACCGGTTAAACTTAAAGATTTTCTAACGATTGTAACAACGAATCATTAAAACGTGACGTTTTCGAATAACCGAAACCACCCGAACAACATTTTCCTTCTTTTATTGTAATGTTGTAAGGTTTGAAAATGTGGGTTTGTGGATGATTTTATGATGACTATAAACTCTAGCATAATTGCATGTTAATATTATCATGTTACAATTAGTAAAATATTGTTATATTCATGAGATAATATGTTATAACCTACTAGAATTATTAATTATGTTAATCATATTATTTATAAGTAATATATGCTAATAATGAATTATCATGAACTAATTTGGTGTTTAAATACACTTGTGGAATTTTTTGGGACATTAGGATGATTTTATAAAAGGTTGGACATAAAATGATAACTTAGTAACATTTAAATGAAATTTTATGGTTAATAATAACTTAGTAATCTTATAAAAATTACTAGATAAACTAAACCATAAGAGTTAAGCCATAAAAATTAGTATATAAAATGGTCACATTTTATAAAAATATAAGTTCTAAAATAAAAGACTTAAAAGTCTTGTTTAGATTTTATAAAAGAAATAAAATGGATAAAATATATATATAGATATATTTTATGTTCAAAAATGATAAAATATCATATTTTTGAACAATTGATAAAAAATATAAAACATTTGGATTTTATACAAAAATGGAAACATTTTATGTAAATGAGTTTCTATAAAAAGTCTTTTATTAAAACCCTAACTTTGTTTAATAAATAAAGTTATTTAAAAATGATTTTATAAAAATAAAATCAAAAGACTTATAGAAATTATGAAAAACATATTTTAAACATTTTTGATTATTTTAAAAGAATCAAAATAATCAAAACGTTTTAACCGGATCAAATGTTTATTTTTAAACGTTTGAAATTGAAACGAAATCTTTAAACGATTTAAAAACGTTTTACGACGTAACGAATCGTAAATAATTATTTTCAACATAAAATTATCTTTACGAATTTTAGAAACCCTAATTTAAGTTAAAATCATCTTGGTTTGTAAATATAATTATTTTAATGATAATTATATTTATATTAACTCAAAACCCTAATTTTCATAACATGATTTAAATATTAAAATAACATTTAATATTTACCTACTAATGTTAAATCATTTAACTTGTAATAATTTAATAAAATTATTTCAACAAGTTATAATAATTATTTCAATAATAATTATCAACCCTAGTTATATATATTATAACTTAACACGATTAATAAATCAATCGAGCGAGCGGACATAAAAATAACAATAAATATTATTATTTAAAACAATATTCAAGACTTGATTGAATTGATCTTTATGATACGTTATCGCATGTTCATTCCTTGTATTTATGTACATAAATGCCTTAATACGTGAACATTCGTATTTACTGATTTTGTAAACTGATTAACTAACGGGTTTTCAAAACGCTACAAACGGGATTATACGTCAAGACTTGACCGGTATCATTTGGGTAACGTTCGTTACTCAAATGATTATGTGGATCCGTATGCATGTTGTCTTATGTTTTGTTAGGACTTTACTTGCTAGTTGCCACTCGGCAATTCATCATTACCGCTAAATCAAGTGAGTTTCACGGCCCCTTTTCTTTACAACTGTTTTAGACTTATGGGGTAGAAATCATGAACTGATAAAATGTTTTAACTTAATGTTATGGTTTACCTGTTAGCCGTATGATTATCTGTTCTGTTACTGATTGCCCAACAACTGGTACTTTATCGTTATAAACGTTAGTACAACTGAATCCCACCATTAGTTGATTTCAATTAGTTCTGCTCGAAACGATAACTAGTGAATAGATCTATTTGCACTACGTC
>JBCNJP010013358.1:0-12488 GCA_039602395.1 Deinandra increscens subsp. villosa
ATGTGACACCCGAGAATTTCAAGGTTAACTTCCGTTAGACAAACCCGTTAGTTACGTTATAAGTGTTAACCTAAGTAACTAATGCTTAACTAGGCCGAGTACGTCCACGACCTTTGGTTGATCACCGAACCCGCCCATATGTGTTATGTGCTCATCATTGATTGTCCTTATGTGCAATATGATTTAAATACATGACTTATCATTGTGAATAGCATGATTAATTGTAAATACTTGATTATGTGAAAATTGACCTGTTTTGGTAGCCAGCGAAACTAACGGGCGAAACTATAGTGTCGCCCGGTAGCTAGCTAAACTACCCGTTAACTCGTGACCGGAGCTAGTTTCGCCTGGCCAGCGAAACTGCCAGCGAAACTAGCCCCTGATATAAATAAACATTATAAACCCTAGTAGCCTCATTTGCCTCATTACACAACAAACACACACACACTCTCCTACCTCGAGATTTCTGGTCAGCTAAGGATCACAAGGGATTACCAAGATCTCAGCCTTGAAGATCATTCATCCGGATCCTAAGATCAAACCGTGAGTCTCCAAAAACCACCATTCATGTGTTTTCTTTGTATTTCTCTTAAAAGCATGCCTAAACCTACATGAAATCACTTGATCTCTTAATATGTTGCTTTAGGATGCTAGATCTACCTTAAAGTCAGAAACTTTACGTGTAAAAACAAACCATGATGATGATTTATGCTAGAATAGGTCTTTTTAGGTTAAAATGTGCTTTTTGGTGATTTGATGACAAAATGCATGTTAAACGTGTTAAAGTTGCTTGATTTATGTTGGTAAATGCCTATGGATGCTAGATAATGAATTGCATGTATGATCAGAAGCTGTTAGGTTGATTTTTAGGCAAATCCGTATGTTTTTCGCGACCAGCGAAACTGTGTGTTCTCTGGGCGAAACTAAGTAGCGAAATTATATCTCCTTCCAGCGACACTGACCAGCGAAACTATAGTGTCGCCGGGTAACCTGACCAGACCAGCTTGAGCGAAACTATCGAGCGAAATACCTGAACGAAAGTTCAAACCAGTTTCCCTGCGAAACTAGGCTAGCGAAACTGCGTCAGCAGTTTCGGGCGAAACTAGCCTAGCGAAACTGTGTTACCGGGCATTGCCTAGCGAAAGTGCTGCCCGTGCACCTAGCGAAACTGCCTAGCGAAACTATGCTAGCGAAACTAAGGCTTGACCTAAAAACCAAACTTGTGAAATTTGCTTAAGTGTTATGCCATGACTTACATGATTATACCATGATGAAACATGTTTGATATCTGATTTATATGAACCCTTATCTATGATCAACCATTGGTGTCGTGTGTCGGTATGTCGAGTCATAGTTGCAACGTGCTATGTTATGGGCCATAGTGACGTTAAGTAAAGATTAGACACGAAACTAATACTTAAGACCTAAACGTGTTCTAGGTCTTCGTTAAACAACAATATTTGGATTACTTGAAGTGTAGCAGTGCAACCAAAGGTGAGTGTCACTAACCCGCTTACCGTGAGTCCGATGGGCCACACAGAATAACTTAACGAAAACAATGCTGATAAACTCGAGAGTGCTAGGCACCTCACTGATGAACATGAGAACCCGGGATGCTTGGCACCCACTTGATGAACTGAAGTGTTTTATGGGAACACTTGTGAACTCTGATCAAACTGCTTTTTGAAACAAAACTGAAAACATTTTAATATGGCTAGTGTAGGTTAAAGTCTAAACCATATGATATCACATGTTTTCTAAGGATGCCTTATAACTTAAAAGTCCTCAACTTAATTGTGCCATTAATTTGTGAAAGCGAGGGGATGTTGGGTAGATCTACTGGAGTTTGACAAACTCCGCCCCGTGGCACGGGAAGTGCACGGAGGAACAATATCAACCTATTTGACCGTAGTCCCGAGAGGACACGGGGGAGGCAGAAACCGCGATGACTGTTAGGACCGATTTTCACTACGAGAATCCCGATCTTGAGCAAGAACAATGGTTCGGAATCGAAAACTCAAAACAAATGAAGAAGATGATGATGATGAATCATGAATAATCATAAACAAGAAAGATGATGAACATGTCGAATGATTTCATATAACCGGATGATTAGTTACAAGAAATCATGAAGAACACACAATCTCTCTCTAGAATCCATGACTCACTCTCTCTCTCTAGAATGGAAACCTCACACTCTACAAGAAATTCATCATCTCCACATTCGGAGACTCCTTTACTTGTAATGGGCACCCTCACTATATATAGTGAGGGTGACTGACAACAGAAATACATAACTGAATAAACAAAATTACAAGTAAATGAGATAAACATAAATTGATAATTAAATCAAAGCTGATTAAATTAATCCGAAGCTTGACTCGCTCGAACCGATCTTCCGTTGACTTTTACGTTGACCGTTGACCCGAACGGTTGACTTTTCCAGAAAACGGTCTTCGGTCCAATCTTGCAAGCCTCGAGCATCACAACTCAGTCTCTAAATCGATTCACATGGATTCTTCAGTCGAATGCATCGGTAAACAGATTTGATGGCGTCAGTCACATAGATTTTAAGTTCCAACAATTTCCCCCTTGACTGATGCTTTCAAATCTGTTCAATTGCTGAAGAATCGCTCTGCCGTACATCTTCAATGAGAAACTGATAAACCGGAGGCAATCTGGTGTAGAAATTCCCCCTCTGAATAAGCTTCTTCTGTTCTTGTTGCTCCAGTTCGAGATCCAAGTGTTCCGCTCACTCGGTTCACACGGTCGGGTACAATACTGAGAAAATGCTACATCTCGGAGTCCAAACCGCAACAGACCGAATCAGATAAACCAGTCAAACACTGAACATGCTCTAACTCCGAATAATCGTCCCGATATCCAAATCCATAATAATTCCTCTTATTTCTCTAAATCTCCCCAAAAACATCAAGTCGGAAGCGTAAAAATGAGATGCGGAGAGTCGAACCGTCGCGATCGGTTGCCTAGAGAAACCAGATAAAAAATCTTGAAATCGGACAATCTTACGAAAAACCGGAAGCCGGATGCTGACAGTTGTGAATAATCTGCGCGACTGAGGTTGGATGCGAAAATAAAATAAACTGTTAAATATTTTCAATAAACGGTCATCCGAGAGATTTAATCGGATAAATTCCAATATTTAACTGAGATTCCAGTTAATCCGGTTAGTTGACGACAGCGCTGCATCCACTAAAAATAAACCTTGAGATATAACGAGAAAGCCGAGTAATTAACCGGATAATAAAGCTAACCCGTCAGTGATCGATAGCAAACGTTGCGCGCGACGTCAATAAACGAGAACCCCAATAAAATAGAATAAATCCGCGACTAATAAATTTTTTTTTTTGAAATTCCGTCGCGGCATTATCTTGTTCGTCTCGAAAAACTGATAAGAAAAACGCCCGCGTTTGACGAAATATGCAAAATATTTAATTAGTCTTAAAAATCCCTCAAAGAAAAGCCATAATCCATGTGAAAAATTCGCAGCCAATCAGGATGGAGCATTAAATCTCATCTTACGGCTGGTATTGAAGCTGATCAACAGCCCATATTCACGATCCACGTGGGTGGCGGCTGACCAATGAGGTTTCAGCAAAAGAAGCACAAAAACCAGATCTACGGCTGAGATAAAAGGGAATCTAACGGACATAAAGGCTGATCCGCGTGAAGGGCTGAGAACCAATGAGGAGGCAACAGCAAAAATCTCTCTAACGGTTCTTTTGGCAGCGCTGGTCCACGAGACTTTGTTTCCTCCAGTAAGATTTCAACAGCAAAAGGAGCATTCACGGATTTCTTTTATCCCAGGTGGTCCCACCACCAATGTTTCCACCAATTAAAAGTAGACAGCGAATAGGGTTGACAGATGCGCATCCGACAAAGACAAAGGAGAGAGAGTTTATCATTCTCATGCAGCGAATGGGCTCATGCCACGTCATCATCACCTTCATAAAGTCGTATCAGCCCCCCAAACCCTAATGCTGATCGGAAATACTCACCCCGCAAGAACCCTCGCCGGAAAAACGTGAACTGCTTATATCTTCCATAATTCTCAATGAAAATCTTCGATTTTTAGCTCGTTGGACTCCTGAGACGATCCTCTACAACCCTTGACGAACTAAACCCATCGAAACGATCTCGAACGAAAACCCAGTAACAAGTCCGCTAACCCGTTCAAGTCCGCTAAGCTTACCAGAAGTTCGCTAAGACACCTCTGAAGTCCGCTAAGGACTCAAGTTCGCTAAGCACAGAACAAGTACGCTAAGACAAGCTTCAAGTTCGCTAAAAACTGATGAAGTCCGCTAAGAGGAGAACAAGTCCGCTAAGACTTGAACAAGTCCGCTAAGACAATCTTCATATCTTCAAAAACAGTTAGGATAATCTGGAAAATGAAGAACAATAAGAACACATACTTGAACATCTTCCTGATGCGATTTCGATGTTCCAGAATGAGTGTAGATAACAGATTCGTGACGGATTCGAGAAGATAAACCATTCATGTGATTGTCCTGGCCACAAACAAACCATAAACAGCAGCAATCTTTGATCAAAACAGCCCCAAATCTGCAAATCTCTCAAGAACACGAAGAACACACACTTACACCGTCAGTGTGTGTTTTTCCAGATCTGCCCAAACGGTTGAGAATCAGATGAAATGGATGCTTCCAATGGATCCGGAACGCGTTTTCCACTGAGAATCATACCTTACTTCATCCGAAAACATGAAGAAAAACCCAGAAAATGAAGAATCAAGCTCCAAAATCTTCAAAAACCCCAAATACGGAAAAAACCCAAAAGTTCCGAAAAAATGAGCTCGGATCTTCAATTTTCTCACAGATTTGAACAAGTAAAAGGTGAAATAACATCTAAATGAACTCCCAAACACGAATCCATCATCCATATCATCAGAATCCATCCAGAATCGAAGAAAAAATAGAAAAAAGTCTCTAAATATAAGTTTTCTCATCTTCACCATTCAAGCTCAAAATCTCAGATTCGAGTGACCAGATTCACGGTGAGATGAATCTGATCGGTACCCGCTCTGATACCATTTGTTAGGACCGATTTTCACTACGAGAATCCCGATCTTGAGCAAGAACAATGGTTCGGAATCGAAAACTCAAAACAAATGAAGAAGATGATGATGATGAATCATGAATAATCATAAACAAGAAAGATGATGAACATGTCGAATGATTTCATATAACCGGATGATTAGTTACAAGAAATCATGAAGAACACACAATCTCTCTCTAGAATCCATGACTCACTCTCTCTCTCTAGAATGGAAACCTCACACTCTACAAGAAATTCATCATCTCCACATTCGGAGACTCCTTTACTTGTAATGGGCACCCTCACTATATATAGTGAGGGTGACTGACAACAGAAATACATAACTGAATAAACAAAATTACAAGTAAATGAGATAAACATAAATTGATAATTAAATCAAAGCTGATTAAATTAATCCGAAGCTTGACTCGCTCGAACCGATCTTCCGTTGACTTTTACGTTGACCGTTGACCCGAACGGTTGACTTTTCCAGAAAACGGTCTTCGGTCCAATCTTGCAAGCCTCGAGCATCACAACTCAGTCTCTAAATCGATTCACATGGATTCTTCAGTCGAATGCATCGGTAAACAGATTTGATGGCGTCAGTCACATAGATTTTAAGTTCCAACAATGACTAGGTCCGCACCGTACGGGATGGCTCGGCCCCCACAAAATAAGTCAGCTTTGGTACAAACTTCCTTAGAGCATGGAACAACGGATTAGCTACCCGCGATATCGGTTGAGTCCTTTAACTTTACGGAACTAGTACATACCCGATGACGTGGTCACGGACAAACCATTTATAAACTGAGAATTAAAATACGAGCATTGCTTTTCACAAATGAATATTTTGTAAGTACATTTTGATACGAACTATGATTATGAGACCGGGCCAATGCATGACAAGCCCACTGTGAACTCACCAACCGTTAGGTTGACACTTGCGTGGTTTAAACTTTTGCAGATCGCTAAGGAGTATCCGCTGGAGGTTGGCATGACACGAGAAGATATTTATTTCTGTTTAAACTAGACTTGGGAATTTTAAAACAATGTTTATGTAAAGCACGTGGTTAGTGCTAAGGACAATTATTTTTCCGCTGCGTATGTAATTTAAGATTTTGATTTCGATCTTGTGTTTGAACTAACCCTGATTCGTTTAGTATTTGTAACTATGGTTGTGGATCCTGGTCTAGTCGCGCCCCTTAACGGTATAAACTCCGTTAGTGGTATTTTGGGGGTGTGACATACAAGGCACGGCTTGTAGCGAAAGGTTTCACTCAAACTCAAGGGATTGATTATGATGAGACCTTTTCACCCGTTGTCATGATCAAATCGATCAGGATTCTCCTTGCCATAGCCGCATACCATGACTATGAGATATGGCAAATGGACGTCAAAACTGCCTTCCTGAACGGACAACTCGAAGAAGATGTCTACATGGTTCAGCCTGATGGTTTTGTCGATCCAGAGAATCCAAACAAGGTTTGCAAGCTTTGCAAGTCCATTTATGGACTCAAGCAAGCATCTCGAAGCTGGAATCTTCGTTTTGATCAGAAGGTCAAAGAGTTTGGCTTTGAACAAAACCAAGATGAGCCTTGTGTTTACAGAAAGGCAAGTGGGAGCGCTGTATCGTTCCTCGTACTGTACGTGGACGATATATTGATCATAGGGAACAACATACCCATGCTTAACGAAGTTAAGAAATGGCTTTCATCTTGTTTCGCTATGAAAGACCTTGGAGAAGCCGCTTACATTCTGGGAATCAAGATTCACAGAGATCGATCTAAACGCCTTTTGGGACTCAGTCAAAGCACATACATAGATAAGATCATAGCTCGGTTCAATATGAGCAACTCCAAGAAAGGAACCGTTCCCATGACTAAGGGAACAGTCTTGGACAAATCTCAAGCACCTAAAACGGAGCGCGAGATAAGCCAAATGGCATCGATCCCATTTGCCTCTGCTATTGGATCTATCATGTATGCCATGCTCTGCACACGACCGGATGTCTCGTATGCACTGAGCGTGACAAGTCGGTACCAATAGACGCCAGGGCTAGCTCACTGGACGGCTGTAAAGAACATACTGAAATACTTGAGAAACACCACTGACATGTTTCTCGTATTCGGGGGTGTTGATGAGGAGCTCACTGTAAGATGTTACACTGACGCTAGTTTTCAGACTGACCGAGATGACTCTCGCTCACAGTCGGGATTCGTATTCACTCTTAACGGAGGGGCTGTTTCTTGGAGAAGCTCAAAACAGCCAGTAGTAGCTGATTCTACTACTGAATCCGAATACATAGCCGCCTCAGAAGCTGCTAAAGAAGCCGTGTGGATGAAGAAGTTCATATCCGATCTCGATACCGTGCCGAGTATTAGGCAGCCCATCGAGATGATGTGCGATAACACAGGCGCTATAGCTCAAGCCAAAGAGCAACGGTCCCATAAGATAGCCAAGCACGTCCTGAGGAAATTCCACTACATAAGAGAAGTAGTCGATAGAAATGAAATCAAGATAAGAAAAGTACACACAGATCAAAACTTAGCTGATCCCTTTACTAAGCCTATGACTCAGGAGACTCATATACGCCACAGAGAAGCGATAGGGCTTAGATTAGCTAAAGACATGTTTTGATTCAGTATTTGGATGTATGAACACAAGCAGTTATCTATATTATTCTTATTCCATCTGTTTTATGCAATAAAGAATTACATAACTGTGTTCAATATTTGTACGTTTAATCCATGGACAATAAGTGCTTGTCCTAAATGTCCGTAGTCGATTAGATAGTGGGAGCTATACTAAAGAAAGACTATTGTGACTAGTTGAACTTTAAAGTTGTTTAACGTTCAAACTCACAGACCTCATTGGTGAATGACGTTGGACGTAACTCGCATCATGCAACGCAAACATGGAAGTCTTGCTTGCTTGATTAAATGCATGCTCTAATGTATCCTTAGACCTGAGACGCATATTCGAACTCCTTTCTACTAAAGAACATTCTTTGATTGTAGCCTAACGTTGTCGCGTAACTGCCAGCCATAACGGCTACTTTTGGGAATGGCTCTGAAGTTTAGTGGGAGCTGTATGCTTCAACAAGGGATTCTGTACTCTTGCTTCGGCAACAGTTAGACATAAAGGCGCCCTCGTTGATTCCAAGTGATAAGTGTGAGGCCTCACCCAAACTTACTGTGTGTTTGTTGGATCACTTCGAATTGTATCGAGAATGAAAATCGATGAATAAAAACATGGGAGTCCATGTCCCATAATTCATAAATGTCTTATACAGAAAGGAACATATGACAATGAATGCACAAGTCGTGAGTCTGCTTGATGGTCAATCAGATATACTTTGGCAAACGACTTAAAGTGTCAATATTAGTTGGTGTAGCTATGCATAGCTAGAGTGCCTCTGGCTGCGCTCGTTAAACTGTCGCGTTCAGTCCAAGTGGGAGACTGTTGGATATATGGTGTCCTGACCCGACAAATTAACGAACCCGACCGATATTGACCCGTAAGAGTTACACCCGGGTCAACGGACTATTATATCTAATTAATTGTTAATTAGAAATAAACGAACTAAATGGTGAATTAAATAAATATTAATTATTTATTTAAATCGACAAAATCTATCGGTTCAAAATACTCGGTAATTAAAAGACGAACCGATCAGTTGTTACCGGATTAACAGACTGATCGGTTGGTGGACTAAAGGAGATCGCGACCGGGCCCAGTCCGTCTGGCCCCGGTCCGCGAATTTTATATTAAATGAGAGGAGGGAGAAGGATTGAAAAAAAAAAGTCACTCGAAACCCTAATCTCCTCCCTCTTTCTCTCCCTGCGCCGTAGCCGCCGAAGCCAGCTCCACCGCCGCCGTCGCACCACCGTGCGCCACCTCCACCACGTCCATCGCGATCCTCTCGTAAACCCCGATGGACCCTCGTCTTGCCAGTATCTGTGCCCGTCTCGAGAGCGAAGCCGTCTCAGCCCGAGCCGAAGCCGCAGCCCGAGCCGAAGCCGAAGCCGCAGCCCGAGCCGCCGCCGCTGCCGCTCACGCGCCGCCGCGCGACCACCGACCGGTGGTTCTCGCGCTGCCGGCGCAGCCGAGACCGCCGCATCCGGTCGCGTCGTCGTGGCCGGCGCCGCTCTACCCGTCCGCCGCCGCCGCCGCCCCTCCTCCGATCTCCGGCGAGTCGTTCGTCGTGGGATCGGTCCCGGTGGGCATTCTGACGGAGAAGATTTTGTCACCACCACCGGTGGTATCCCTACCACCGCCGCTGCCACTACCGCCGCCGCTGCCTGTCGCCGCCGCCGCCGATACCGCCGTCGATGATCTGTCTCGAAGGTTCGAGTCAGACGTCTCAGTTCGTCCTAGCGCGAGCCCGTTGAATCCGGGTGTCTCGAGCGGTTGCTCGGATCCCGCCAAGGTATATCTAATTCATTAGATATTTAATTATTTATTTACTTTAAATAAATATATTTTTCTGTGTTTGTCGTGTTTCGGTGATTGATCCTGTTACGGTAGCATCCGCGTTTTAATTGTTTCCGCTGCCAAATTAATTGAGAATTAATTTAATTAATAAATCGGTTTTAATAAAATTAAAATCGGTAACCCGGATCCCACTGTAAATTCCAACAGTTGCAACCCCCGTAGTTGTTTTGGAGGCATGTTATTCGTTTGGAACATTTGATTTCCAGAGTTAAAGTCAGACATGGTGAAACAAGTTGTGTTTCTTCACAAAAGAGCTTAATGGTTCAAACGGGTCGAGATCTCAGAAATTGCTTCAACAGATGCTAAGATTGAGGTTAATTGCTCAGAACCTACAAAACAAACATCTTGAAGCTTATTTAGTTTGAATCAATCAAGCAATAAAGTCAAATTTGAAATTTTCAAATTTTCAAGACTTAGAAAATTTTCCAGCCATGTTCTTGAGCATAATCACTAGGTCAAAATCAAATTTCATAAAATCAAGTTTTTATTACACCAATAGTTTAGGAATTTGCTTAGAAACAGATTTGTTAACTACAACAAGCTCCAAAAACCACTTAATCTATGTGAAATCGGATCAAATAGTGATTCTTATGAAAAACTTCCAAGAACACAATTTTTGCTCTAAAATCTTCAATACTTGATGTTTTTGAGTGATTCAAGTTGCTATCATCCCTAAATCTTGAGTCTAACATGGATGCATGTTCAATTTTGACTCAAAATCAGTGGAAGATGGACTTTATTTTTCAAAAGAAACGCACAGCACGTATGCTCTGTGTTCGCATAAATCTGAAAAATTCAAAAATTGACCCATTTGTTGTGATTATTGATGAAATCTAAGCATTCCAACAGATTCCTTATGAAATTTTGTTCAAAATGGTTCAAGGAATCACACAAACACCTAGATTTGATGACTTGAATGAGTGATTCTTCAAGTTTTTGAGAAAACTCAAGAACATGAAGAATAATGGCTATGATACCATTTTTCAGGACCAAATTTGAGCCTTTACTCATCCAATACATAGATTCAAGTGCGGAAATCATGAATCCATGATCAAATCATAGTGTTTGCTTGTTGAAATCCTTAGATTTCGCCTCTGAAACTCAAGAACACAAGGGTTTTCACACACAAGTGCTCTCTATCTTCAAACAGCCGTCCAGAAGGTTATTTAGGGTTATTATAGTGTTGCTATTTATACTGGAGAGAGCACAGGCCATGATTGCACTGAAATCAAGAGAATGTTATTGAAGTTAGTGAAATTTATGACATCAGACTGACGAGATCGCCAAGAACAACGGTGAAATCGCCAAGAACACTTGGTGAGGTCGCCAAGCCTTGGTGAGGTCGCCAAGCCTTGGTGAGGTCGCCAAGAACAAAACCCAGATCGCCAGGATCTTGGTGAGGTCGCCAAGAGCAACTCCCAGATCACCAAGTCTTGGTGAGGTCGCCAAGAGCAACTCCCAGATCACCAAGTCTTGGTGAGGTCGCCAAGAGCAACTCCCAGATCGCCAGGATCTTGGTGAGGTCGCCAAGAGCAACTCCCAGATCACCAAGTCTTGGTGAGGTCGCCAAGAGCAAATCCCAGATAGCCAGGATCTTGGTGAGGTCGCCAAGAAGGAAATCCAGATCACCAAAGCTTGGTGAGGTCGCCAAGGTTGGTGAAGTCTCTAAGGCTTAGCAGCGAGATCTCCAAGAGCAAACGAGATCTCCAAAGCTTATCAGCGAGATCTCCAAGAACAAACGAGATCTCCAAGACTTATCAGCGAGATCTCCAAGAACAAACGAGATCTCCAAGGCTTATCAGCGAGATCTCCAAGAACAAACGAGATCTCCAAGAACAAATCCATATCTCCAAGACTAGTGTCCTATGCGTCGGTTACTGCGGAGGCCAGCGTACCAGTCTCGTCTTCATGCTCTGAGAAAATTATTGATTTGGTTCGGCTGTGCACTCCGGCTTTGGAGGCTTGGCAGGGCTGCGCTCTTCTTGGCCGGGCAAAGGACATTCCTAGTGTTTGTAGTCTTACTGCACTTCTTGATCGATGGGCTGACATATCTTACAAGCTCAGGTACCTCGGTGGTTTGTCTGTTCTTATTACTTTTTTAAATCTTGGGCTCGCATGGGAATTTTTGGACAACGATGAAGCCTGGTCCGACTGGTTCTTAAAGCTAGCGGTATGAAGGGGCCAATCATTTGTACCGGAAAGGATCACTTGGGTTAGAATTTTTGATGTGCCACCACAATTATTGGATGCTTTTGTTTTTGACAGAATGGTCAGGTCCTTCACCCATTAGATGTTGACCTTCTGGACTGCAATATGGCCAGATCTCATGTTGGTCTCTTAGTTGAAGGGGATTGGAAAATTTAGGATATGGTTACTATCATCTAGGAGGATCAGAGATTACGTTATTCGGTTAGGGAGGTGATGGATGATTGGGTGCCGAATTTTGTTGACCGGGTTTCTTCTTGTGAGGACGGCTTAGGCGGCGTGTTAATTCAATCAGAGGTGGTGGTGCCGGGTGAAAAGTCGGAATCCATTCAGGTTAATTTGGAGATGGCGGCCGAAGATCCGGCGGACAGTGTTTCTCTGGTTGCTCAATCGGAGAAGTTGGATCATCTGTCGGCGAATTCCTATGGTTACGGCGGACAGTGTTTCTCTAGTTGCTTAATCGGAGAAGTTAGATCATCTGTCGGCGGGTTCCTATGGTCATGTGCATCAGGAGATGGGTGGTTGTGATGATCGCTCAGTTAGAGAAGTTGGATCATCTGGTGTTGGTGCGGTTCAAGATGAGGTCCGATGTACTGTTCAGATTGGTGATTGCATCGGAGTTACTCTTCACAATCATATTGATTAGGTCCAATCTCTTGTGGATAGTGAAGTTGGCGCTCAAATGGTTCATCAATGAATATACTTTCTGTCAT
>JBCNJP010013359.1:0-12488 GCA_039602395.1 Deinandra increscens subsp. villosa
CCTTTGTGCATATTTGTGTTTTCTTATACTGACTTTAGGGTTCTTCAAATTATTTATTTAATAATTTACAAGCATCTTTGTTTGGTTCTGAACAACATAAGTCCGTAAGTTCTAGGTTTATTCTGACAATGATCAACATTGTTACTCAACCTAATTAAATTAGGGGTGTTATATAAGACGTATTACTTCATTGAGTTTGTGCTACTTTGAGA
Organism: Deinandra increscens subsp. villosa; assembly: GCA_039602395.1. Lineage (NCBI taxonomy): Eukaryota > Viridiplantae > Streptophyta > Magnoliopsida > Asterales > Asteraceae > Deinandra > Deinandra increscens. The sequence continues at coordinate 213 of JBCNJP010013359.1, forward strand.
TGTAATAATCAGTTTCTAGCTTGAGTTCAAAAGAGTGTAGAAATATGAAAGTGTTCTCTTGAGGCATCATTATGTTTCATCTGAGTTTTATGTGATATAAATCTAGATATGTGGGTGGGCTGCTAATTAAGAAAGATCAAAGATGTGATGTGATTTTGTTATTTAGATCAAGAATCTGATAAATAATGTTCAAGTTGCCATTAGACGTAGAAGACAAATGGTTATGTTTGTTCATAAAATTCAGATTCTCTTATTTGAATGAGTTTAATGATTTCGGAAGCATATATAATATGGGGTGAGGTTATTGTGAGAAGTTTAGTTTGGATAAGAAGGATAAGAAGGAATCATAGCCATTAGATCTTCAATTAAATGAAGATCTATGGCTTAAAATTTTCCTGGGTAAATTAGAGAGAAAAACTAAACAAAATCAAAGATGGAAGGGTATTTTTGACATTTTATCAAATTCCCCCCATTTTTTAAACCTTCATAACTTTTAGATACGACATTATTTTTTTAAAAAAATTACACCATAAAAACGAGCTTTTTTTAATCTTTAAAACGCGTATAGTGTTGCTATATAAAAAATCAAAATTTTTTTTTACTCTTTCGATTGTATCAAAATGTTCAGATCATTGTGTCATTGTGTCGTTGTGTCATTGTGTCGTTGTGTCATTGTGTCAAAATATTCAGATCATTGTGTCATATTGTGTCAAAATGTTCAGATCATTGTGTCATATGGTGTTAAAAACCGAAAAAGTATTTTTTTTTAATTTTATATATAGCAGCACAATATATATACTTTTGACACGACGACACAATGACACAATGATCTGAACATTTTGACACAATGACATAATGATGTGTCAAAATGTTTTGATCATTGTTTCATATGATGACAAAAACCGAAAGAGTAATTAATTTTATATATAGCAACACTATATATATTTTTGACACGACGACACAATGACACAATGATCTGAACATTTTGACACAATGACACAATGATGTGTCAAAATGTTCAGATCGTTGTTTCATATTGTGCCAAAAACCGAAAGAGTATTTAATTTTATATATAGCAACACTATATATACTTTTGACACGACGACACAATGACACAATGATCTGAACATTTCGACACAATGCACAATGACCTGTGTCAAAAATTGAAAGAGTAATTTTTTTTTCATTTTTTATATAGCAACACTATATGCGTTTTAAAGATAAAAAAATGCTCGTTTTTATGGTGTAATTTTTTTTGACACAATGATGTGTCAAAATGTTCAGATCATTGTTTCATATTGTGCCAAAAACCGAAAGAGTATTTAATTTTATATATAGCAACACTATATATACTTTTGACACGATGACACAATGACACAATGATCTGAACATTTCGACACAATCACAATGACCTGTGTCAAAAATCGAAAGAGTAATTTTTTTTTTCATTTTTTATATAGCAACACTATATGCGTTTTAAAGATAAAGAAATGCTCGTTTTTATGGTGTAATTTTTTTTGAAAAATAATGTCGTATGTGAAAGTTATGAATGTTTAAAGAAATTGGGGAAAATAGATAAAAAGTCAACAAAAGTGGCTAAGACTAAAATACCCCTCCTTCCTTTTTTTGTTAGATCAAGATCCAATGGCTGAAAATCCTTCTTATCCTTCTTACCCAAAACAAACTTCTTATTTGAACTCTCCATATAATATGTAGATCCAAGATGATTTAGAATTCTGTATATAGAATTTTAACATACATTTAATATGTTTGACTAATTATTGAATTTAATGCATTGTATGTGTTTTTTTTCTTTTGGCAATACTCCTTACAGATATCAAATCACCATGGCTTATGCTTATTGGAAAGTCGGCAAACATAACAACCAAGTCGTGTTAGTTTCTCAATTCCTCTTAATTTTGATTTTTTACCCAGTTAAAGATGTGGTTTAGAAAGGTCAAGATGTTGTCTCAGTTTGAAACTGTTAATATATATGGTTTCTAGAGGTAAAAAGATTAACTTTTGAGTGACATATAAATGTGGTTCAGAAAAGTCTATCTGTTGACTTTTAAAAAGTCAACTATAGTGCCAATTTGAAAGTGTCAAGGGAGATGGTTTATGAATATAAAACTTCAGTGGCATAGAAGTATTTTTAATAAAGGTCAAACTGTGTTGCCACTTTTAAATCACACAATTTTCCAATTTCAATCTACATGAGTGGATATGGGTTTTTAACAAGATAGACAAAATCTAGGCTTCTTGGTAAAGTGATTTTCAAAATACAACATCCAATAATCAGGACAAACAATTTAGAGATGATATTGCCTTTTTTTAGATATTTCCTTTCAAATGATATAAAATATTCTTTGTTTTTCTACTTATGTTACCAGTGTGTTTCAATCAAACATCTCACCCTCATGAAATTGCAGGCCTTGATCATAATAATGATGCTGAGACCTTTTATGAAGGTCATTATGACACACAGGTTGATCACAATTCATATATCATTTGGTACTAGATGTATATATTGAATAGATTTGGTTACTTTGTGAATATGACTTCTCTTCATTGTATTAGCTCGCACTCTACTTTAACCACTATTATTATTGTTTCGTGGATTTTTGGTTCGTTGCTTGATTATTTATAGTTTTTTTCTTCCAAAAGCAAGATTAATTGTGCTTTTATATCTATATGTCTTCTTCTCCGTACTGACTCCAAAGTCGGGCTTCCAAAAAAAAATTCGAATTGAATCCTCCGCGAAGCGCGGATCGCAACATCTTGTAAAATATTAAGAAGATTAAAATTTATAAAAAATAAGGAAATTATAAATTACAGAAATAGAAATATAACAGTAAATTATATTAGTAATCATCTCTTTTTTAACATCTCTTTCTTGTTCTTTGACTATTTGATTGGAGGAGCTGAAGTTCATTTTAAGAATGTTAAAATATGATGGTCGTTTTGGTAAAAAAATCAGGTCAACCGGATCATTTCTGTGATTTTCCTCAAAAATCATGGTAAGATGAATGTCATCTATAGCAAAAATAACAAAAACTAATGAATGCATGAAGAAGATTAAAAAAACTAACGACATGAGTTGAGCCGTTTTTGACAAAGATAACATAGCCACAAAGGCATTCTGTAGCACATATATATATGATAAATGTTGCGGTACATATAATTTACGAGTTTCCTTGTATTAAGCGTACATAATATACATAAGTTGTACATATATAATTACTTAATTTAAGCAATGGGGTAGGAAGCCTGCATGGCAATGCCACAAATTCCTTCTTTAGCCTCAACATCTCTTTGCATCATTATGTACCCCTCTAGACCCCAACTTGTTCCCCAAGAGTTCTTCACCAACCAATACTTAGTCCCGTCATTGCTGGTCCCATAACCAACTGCAGTAACACCATGGTCCAGTTCCGTGCCACAGTCTCCTTTAAACACACCGCTAGAGTAGAATTGGAAGTCCGACCCACTAGCATCAATAGCAACAGAGACGGGCTGACTAGAGACAGCTTTTAACAGTGCACTTTCACTGTTTGCAGGAACATCTTCATGACCAGTAATTGTTGCAGCATGGTTAGATTCAGTGTTGCTGTTGCAGGTGCCATCAACACCCATGTACGTGTAGTTGGTCTCTGTAGTGAGGCCTTTATTGTTTACGATGAAATCAAAGGCATTGTCCATAAGACCACCCTCGCATCCCTGATCTACACCGCTAGTGTCACAGTCAACGAGCTCTTGTTCCGATAGAGACACTAGTTTACCTGTTTTCAGTTGGGTTATTTCTTCCATAGTTGCCACAGCCGAAAATGCCCAGCAACACCCTACCAATAATCATGAATAAATATTGATGTCATATATCTTGTATAAGTATTTAATTGGAGCATGCATATTTAATTGATTTGTAAATATGTACGTAGTTTGTGCTTACCACATTGGCCTTGGTCTTTAATTGGCATCACTGCACCTTTCTTTCTTCAATCTACGGACGGTGGAACAACCGTAACATTTTCAAACCTGAAAGCAGAATTTGTTGATGGGGAACATTCATGTGCCTTAAATATGTTCCTTGTTGTTCTGAACTCTTCGTTGGTAAGGTCTGCAAACTCGTTGACTGCTAGTTTGTAACCTTTGTTCATCGCATTGTTGAACGACTCTATGTACTGGGCGTTCTGTTGATAAATTTGTGAACATCGTTCCTTCTCTTCAGCATCCTTGTAATTGCGTCCAAAACGACCCATCCATTGCTCGTGGCTTTCGTAGCTGGAATTTTCACCGTCGACGGTTGGACGACCGTCGTCTACACCAATTACAGCTCGTCACATGCCCCCCAACGGTCTCCCTCGACCCTCCTCCACCGATAACAACCACCCGATCATCACCGACTGCAACGGTCGCCAACAACCGTCTGGCACTGCTGTCGAAGTCGCCAGCGACCGTCAGATCAAAATTTTATTTTAATCGATATTCTTATTTTTAAAAGGTTGTTCAGCTGTTGACCGGAATGGTCGTCAACGACTGGCTTAACGGTCGTCCGACCGTAGTATTCAAATTATTTATTTATTTTTTTATATCCTTTTTTTCACCCCTATAAGTATCACACCATTATACCTACAATCTTCACACCTTTTACTTTCCTTACTATTTTTCGAATTAAATTTATCCAACATCACTCGTTCTTCTTCATCTAACACTAATATTAACAAAAAAACATAAGACTTTAAGCCTCGATTCGAATGAAAGTGTATGTTGCTATCATGACATGATTGCAATTACAAGAGTTGCCGGCTACGACACGACACTGGAAGGCATGAATTTTACAGTTGTCCTCTCTGGCCTATAAGTTTGTAATTCAATTCTTTTTTTTACAAAGTGCATATTTGTCTTAATTTTTCTAAAATTTTTCAGGCGAAATTTGATTGTAAATTTTACATATGGAAAGAAGACGTTGAGGTTACATTGTCTGTTGGAGATAAAGATTTTCAGGCGAAGTCAAAATTACTAACTATGAAAAATCAAGTATTAGAAATGAATATTTCAAATTTGGAAGTGGAGAATATGATGCTGAAGGAAGAAAACAAAAGTTTGAAACTTAAGTTGAAAAAAAAATCAAATTTACCAGTTAAGAACTATGTAATTGGGTTCGTTATCATGTTGATTGTATTTTGGTATTTATTTTAAACACACAGAAAATTTCATTCATGAATTCTACGGTTTTAGTTTTTTCTCCATTAGTAATAAACATATACTATATAAACATATAAACATAATATTAAATATTTAAAAAAGTAAAAAGTTAATATAAATATAATATTAATATGTCGTATAAAAATCATCACAACGGTCCCCACGTCCGTCGTGATGGTCGTTACGACCATGAGCCTATGCTTCATTATATTATAAATACATAAAATGTATAAACCTAAATTATTTGTGTTTGTTGTTTGTTGGTTTGAATAGAAAATGAAGTTTGGTAATGTTGTTTGTTTTGGTGGGCTTTGGGAAGAAAGAAATGCTGCACTTGATTATGTCTCTTTTGATTGTTTTCGACATGCGATAAGTGTACACTTAAATATAAGCTTAACTTAAATCTTCTATTTCCAATCGTTTTAGTCTTTTCAACATTTCACGACTGTCTTATAAAATGTCGACATATCCTTTTCTTGTTGATATTTTCGTTGATAATGATATTTCAATATTTTTGAAAATTGTTGAGCGAAATCAGAAAGAAGAAATTTTCTTTTATGTTGTTGAAAGTTCTAGTGCTGGCTCTGAAAACTTAGAGCCTTCTTATGAAGGTTATGTTCTAATCGATACCTATCTCAAGTTCCTATCTTCAAACACACAAGAAAGCAGCCTTGGTCAGCTCGGCCAAGGTTACTCCTGAATTTTTCAAACTATCGGAGAAACAAAAGGATCTGGGTAGCTTTATCATTTCCTACGGGTTTGGATCTCCACCACCCGTAGATGCGCTGGCAGATTTAGGCTTGAGCATTAGCATAATTCCATACTCCATCTACAAGAAGCTTGAACTAGGTCTACTGCAGCCAATAAGTTTCAGCATTCAATTGCCCGATCAATCATACATTCATTCCAAAGGAATTATTAAAGATGTTGTCACACCCCCAATTTCCACTAACGGAGTTTTACTGTGTGGGGTGTGAACCAGACCAGGACCCGGGTCATTAGTTACATCAAACATAAGTTAAGGGTTCAAAATGTAAATATATCTCCAAACGGGAAATATCAAAACCAGAGTTCAAAGTTTAGCGGAAGCACATAAAAGGAAAGTGGCGCGAACAAGCGCCCGATAGGTATATACTAGTTCAAGTTGAAAAGATTTGAAAACAAATTCCCAAAATAAAAGGTTTTAGCCAACGTACGTGCCCAAAAATCAGATTCTCCTAGCATCCTGCAAAGCATGCATAAGAGCAAGTGTCAACTAATGTTGATGAGTTCACCATAAGCACATAAGTATATCTAGTATAATTATGCAGTACGAATACAACTGTCTTTATTCGTACATAAGTATGTATATTACAAGTACAATCCATATCGTAGGTAGCAAGACTAAGTTCATGTCACTAAAACGTTCGCAACCGAAGCTGACCAATTAGTTGTAGGAATAATTCCTTACGTGTTTTTCCTTCCTCGTGTCTACTCGATCACGGTAAGTTAGGCTGACATTCTCATCAGTTCGACCACCAGTCAGGTGGTGCATCTCGTGTCCGCTGAGTGGGGTTTGTCAGACCCAGTAATACTACCCAATATCCTCTCGCTATATGCTATTAACGGTTCGATAAGTAAGGACTTGAAAGATAAAGCATTTTACGTGAACATGTGATATATACTGGATTTCTACTTTAATCATACATAATAGTTGTCGTGTTATCACCCTAACCCGGGTGTAATGTGTTTGCGTGTGTTATCGTCCAAAACCGGACGTAACGTAAAAGGTTGTGTAACTCACCTTAGGGTGCGCTGCTACAATTTAGTAAGACTCCGAGTCTTGTGTAGTTACCGAGCACCTATCGATTTTACATACGTAAGCGTGTGTCTGCACATGAATAACATAACCTAGATGACTATATCGATAACAAGGAGTTCCAAATATGACGTAGGTGACAAATTCAACATGTGATAAAAATCGTTTGTTCGAAAGTAGTCACAAATGACATTAAATCAAGGACACAAGGATTTACGATAATTAATGTGAATATGTTATTCCAAATAACAAATGTAGGGATCACCGGGTAATTATATATACTCGTAATTATAAATATCGAGGCGTAGTCAAAAGTACGAAAAATAAAACGTCCCAAATATATATTTATATGCCGTGTCAAAATTCAAGAGTTTAAAGAAAATCTTTAAAACGATTTGCATGACAATAAATCAAATATATATATATTTCTATGTTTAAAACAATTTATATTAATAATAACGAAATCATTGAATTATATTTATATCAATTTTAACGTTTTCATAATATAAACATTCAACGAGAACCCTAACGGTTTGGAACTGTTTTGAAATGATTTTATCTTATCAGACTGGAGCAAACTCAAACTAAATCAAATAAAGGAAGGAAAAAAAACGCAGTTTGCTTGGTCTCGAACACGAGACCACCGACTTGAAAATCATGCATCAGACCACTGGAGCAACCATTCGATTGTGATTTCAGCCAACAAGAAAACACTTATCGTGTACGGGCGGGTGTATCTTCTTCAAACAAAAAACCTAAAGCACGCCCCGCCACCATTAACGTTAAAAAAAATCGGAAAGTTTCGTATGATCGAACTAGATAAGAAACGTATGTCACAGAACAATCACAAGGGGTCTTAGGATTACCTCGGATGCGAAAACTAATCAGTGGTCTCGGTGATGAACACGATCGAACACGAACCCGTCACCGGAAGCAAACTCGACGCTATAGTCACTGCTGTGATCGTGGCTGCGTTTGTGCGGAGAAGTAGGGTAAGTCGCCTGGGCAACAACCGACTAACCGTGGAGGTCAGCGATGCTAGAAACGTGATCGGAGACGATGGGCGGGTTTTCTTCTTTTGTTAACGGTGATTCGTCAGAATGAATAGAAAGGAACGAGAGGGTGAGTGAATGCTTCAGAGTTGCCAAATGATTTCAGAAGCTGATCTAATTCCTAAAATGATGGTCTTCAGTGTTAGACGGTGAACTGAATTCGGGTGTTGAAGGCCGGAGAGTTACCGATCAGGTGATCGATTGTCGGTTTTTCTTTAAGGGCCATTAAACCCATTTTCAACACCTGGCAAAATCAGTCCCTGCCCATATTACATATTAAGGGGCCAGGTTTGAACAAATACAAAATGGGTCCTTGAATGTTTGAGAAACCAAAATAAGTTTTAGAAGATGGCAGGAATAGTCCCTCAGGTTTATAAAAGGCTAACGAGGTCAACAGAGATTAACGGAAGACGTAAACGACGGCCAAACGAGTGTATGCATCTCAACACACCATATCGTGTAATGTTTATAAGAAGTATTAACTTTAAACGACCACATAAAATCATAGATTTCAATCTCTAGTTATTCGCTTTAAAGTCATATAAAATCATAGTATAACCTCATAACTATATGCTTTTAAATTCCTATAAAATCATAGAAATGTTTCGTATTATTATGTGACACATCGTCATATAAAATTATAAAATAACATGCGTATATATACACATATATATCACATAAAAATAATAAATATAATTGTCACCTAAAATGACAAAACGTTTTCATGAAATCATAAAATATAAATTATATCAAATTATAAATTATATATATTCAAGTAAGTTAACCGACGTCTAGACTCATGTGCAATGTTCGTGTAACTATTCTAGTTAACTGAGGTAACAAACGTTATTGAAATATAAAACAAGTTACTAACGGGGTTAACCTGGGAAATTTCCGGTTGTCACATCATCCCCTTGTTAAGGAATTTTCATCCCGAAAATTACCTTAAGTTGCTACGGTTTCTGTGGAAGGAAAGAAAAATTTTAGGGTTGCCACATCATCCTCTTGTTAAGGAATTTTTTCCCAAAATTTAACTCATACCTTGTTTACATGTTGAGGCTTGATCAAATATGTGAGGATATTTCTTTCTCATCCGATCTTCTCGTTCCCACGTGAACTCCGGTCCACGCTTAGATTGCCATCTCACTTTGACGATGAGAAATTTACTTCGTTTCAGTGTTTTCTCTTCACGTCCCATGATTTCCACGGGTTGTTTGATGAATCGCAGTTGTTCATCGATTTGTAGTTATTCTAATGGAACTATAAGAGTGTCATCAGCTAAACACTTCCTCAAGTTCGAAACCTGGAACACGTTGTGCACTCCATCCAATTCAGGAGGTAGATTTAAACGATAAGCCACAGGACCAATGCTTTCGGTGATCTCGAATGGTCCTGCATAACGGGGATTCAACTTCCCGCGCTTTCCAAAGCGTACGACGCCTTTCCAAGGCGAGACTTTCAATAGTACTTTGTCGCCGACTTCAAATTCTAATGGTCTTCGGCGTTTATCTGCATAACTCTTTTTTCTATCTCTTGCCACTTTCATGTGGTTTCTGATTTGCATGATTCTCTCTGTGGTCTCGTGCACTAGTTCTAGTCCAGTGAGTTGGCTCTCACTGACCTCGGCCCATCATATCGGTGATCTGCATTTTCATCTGTAAAGAGTCTTAAATGGAGCGGCTCCAATACTGGTTTGGTAGCTATTGTTATAGGAGAATTCTACCAGCGGTAAATGTGTTTCCCAATTTTTCCCGAAGTCGAGCACACATGCTCTAAGCATATCCTCGAGAGTTTGGATGGTACGTTCAGTCTGTCCATCTGTTTGAGGATGATACGCGGTACTCATATCTAAGTGAGTGCCCATCGCCGTTTGTAAGGATCCCCAGAATTTTGAAGCAAATCTAGGGTCTCGGTCAGAGATAATAGATAAAGGCACTCCGTGAAGCTTGACAATCTCCTTTAGGTAAATTTTCGCAAGTTTCTCTGTTTTGTCACTTTCCTTGATAGCTAGGAAATGGGCGGATTTTGTTAACCGGTCAACGATAACCCAAATCATATCGTTACCGCCAGAAGAATGGGGCAATCCTGTGATGAAATCCATCGAGATTTCTTCCTATTTCCATTCAGGAATTTTAGGTTGTTGCAGTAATCCTGCTGGCTTTTGATGTTCCGTTTTGACCATTGCGCACGTCAAGCACTTGCTAACATACCTAGCGATGTCAGCTTTCATATTAGGCCACCAATATAACCCCTTTAGGTCTTGGTACATTTTGTCTGAACCAGGATGGATCGAATAACGAGACTTGTGGGCCTCGTCCATCACTAGTTCTCTAAGATTTCCATGGAAAGGTACCCATATACGGTCATTATAATAACACAGTCCGTCAGACTTAACTTCAGAAGGTCCATATATGTCACGTAATGATTCAGACCCGAAATTTTCCTCCTTTAGGGCCTCTTTCTGAGCATTCCGGAGTCTATCCGGTAGCCCCGTATGGATCGTTAATTGGAGAGCTCGAGCCCTTCTAGGTTTAACATGTTCCTTTCTACTCAAGGCATCAGCCACTACGTTGGCCTTGCCTGGATGATACTTTATCGTAAGATTGAAGTCGTTTAGCAATTCGACCCACCTACGTTGCCTCATGTTGAGTTCCTTATGTTCAAATATGTGCTGGAGGCTCTTGTGATCAGTGAATATCATACACTTGGTTCCATATAAGTAGTGCCTCCAAAATTTCAAGGCAAATACGACTGCGCCCAACTCTAGGTCATGAGTTGTGTAATTCTTCCCATGTGACTTTAATTGCCTTGACCCGTATGTGATGACTTTACCTCTTTGCATCAACACACATCCGAGTCCCTGGATTGACGCATCACAATAGACCTCAAAGTCGTCAATCCCATCAGGTAAAGATAATACAGGTGCAGTACAATTTTTTTCTTTCAAAGTTTGGAAGGCTGCCTCTTCCTTGTCACCCCATCTGTATTGAACCCCTTTTTGCGTAAGAGCGGTCAAGGGTTGAGCTAACTGAGAAAACCCCTTTATAAAACGACGGTAGTAACCCGCTAAACCGAGGAATTGACGAATTCCCGTAGGAGCTCTAGGGGTAGACCAATTTTTAATGGCTTCTACCTTGGCTAAGTCAACGTGGATACCTTGCTCGTTGACGATATGACACAAAAATTGAACCTCTCGGATCCAAAAATCACACTTAAAGAATTTTGCGTATAGTTGTTCTTTCTTTAACAATTCTAAGATTAACCGTAGATGTTCCTCATGTTCTTCTTTTGTTTTCGAGTAGATGAGGATGTCGTCAATAAACACTATGACGAATTTATCCAGGTAGGGCTTGCACAGATGGTTCATGAGATCCATGAACACAGCTGGTGCATTTGTCAGCCCAAAAGGCATGACCAAAAATTCATAATGGTTGTAGCGTGTTCTGAAAGCTGTCTTTTCTATATCCTCATCGCGAACTCGAAGCTGAGGGTAGCCAGACCTTAAATTAATTTTGGAATAGTAACTGGATACTTAAAGCTGGTAAAAAGAATCATCTATTCGTGTAAGAGGGTATCGATTCTTGATAGTGACTTTGTTGAGTTCGCAGTAATCAATACACATTCTGAAGGTGCCATCCTTTTTTTTACGAACAATATCGGTGCTCCCCATGGTGACGAGGTAGGTCTAATGAAACCCTTATTTAAGAGTTCCTGCAGTTGTGTGGATAGCTCATTCAATTCGTTCACCGCTAGACGATATGGTGCACGCGCGATCGGAGTGGCTCCCGGAGCGAGGTCAATCCCAAATTCTACTTGCCGAAGCGGAGGAAGGCCAGGTAGTTCCTCAAGAAATACCTCTAGGTAATCGCGTACGATCGGGAAGTCTTCGATTTTCCTCTCCACCCTGGTTTGGTCCGTAACTGTGGCTAGGATTGCTACATGTCCTTTCCGAAGACACTTCTGCACTTTAAGGTATGATATGATTCTGGAGACAACACGTCCCTTTTCGCCCTGAATCGAGAGTACTTCTCCTCTAGCTACGGGTATTCGTATGACTTTTTGTTTTGACAGACAATTTCCGCCTGATGTTTGGATAGCCAGTCCATGCCCACTATCACGTCGAAACTACCGATAGTAAAAGGCATTAGGTCTATACTTAGTTTATGACCATATAGTTCTAATGTGCAGTCTTCAACTAAGTGAGTGGTGTTAAGAAGCTTACCA
>JBCNJP010013360.1:0-12488 GCA_039602395.1 Deinandra increscens subsp. villosa
TTAAGTAATTTTTAGCCAAAACACTATCCTTAGTTCGTACGTGAGTATTTTGTCCCTTCACTCTAATTTATTAACCAATTTATTACCTAATATGCTCAAATATGGAAAGATGGGGCGCCGTTATTTCTCGGATTTGCTTTCGCAAAAAGATCATAACGTGCCAGGTTATTCTGAGGATATATAAGTCTCTAATTCAAAAAGGCATTTTTCCTCCTAATCATCAGTTTCAATCTCACTCTAACCTCTAAAATGGGAACCCACAAGCAAACTGATTTAATTACATATTTATACACAAATAAACACCAAAGGATAATTAATCTTTACTAAATCAGCTGGGCCTATCGACACATCACAAATTAGATACATTTTCCATACTCTTCTTTTCTACCACTTTCCTTTTCCTTTCTTTAATTTATTTCTGAAAATCGATTCTCAATTGTACTTTCATTTTCCATGATTTTGCAAGTTAATCCAAAGACATTTTTTCAATTTTTTGATTTTTTTACTCCAAAAAATAAACACACAAACACAAAAATAAAAACACGAAACGCATTATTCCCCTCCCCACACTTGAGTTCAACATTGCCCTCAATGTTAACAAAGAAACAACTAAAATAAAGAAGAACTAAAAAAATAAACAAAGTTGCAAGAGTAAAGCTACAAGAGTATGGAAAGAGTACATAGACCTGGATGTAGTTGGAAACTTGTTTGAATAGCAGATGCTTCTGTAACTCCTCCCCACACTTGAACTTTTCCAAGCAAACTGCAAAACTACAAACACACTAAAAAAAATAAAGTAAAGATTGTTGGGTTACGACAGTGGCATTCGGGTCTCGGTAATAGCAATTTTTTTTATATTCGAAAATAATTATTTACAATAAATAATTATTTAACCAATTACCGAGTAATTAAATTAGATTAAATTAACAATTAATTTAACAATTAATTTAACAATTAATTTAATTGGCAGCGGAAACGATTTAATTTACAAACTCGAAAGCCAGTCATTTAACGTAAGCCAAAACAACAGGATTCGACAATCACCAAACGCGCAAACAACAAAAATGCGTTTAAACAAAAAACGCGACATATTCAAAATAATTAAACAATTAAATCTAAACTAATAACGAGTTTAGATATACCTGAGCGGTGATTCAAACAAACGTTCGAGACACCGGAAGTCAACGGGTGACGCTAGGGTTTCGCAGATCGATTTGACGGGCAAATCGAGAATGACCTCGCAGTTACGGATTTCCCTCGGTGACTCGGCACCGAAATCTCGTACGTCGGATAGGCGCGAAATTAGGGTTTCGCGGACGACGGCGGAACACGCGACAGACGCGGTTCGCGACTAGGGTTTTGTCGGCGGTGGAACGGCGACAGCGAGGGGAGGGCGGCGGCCGGCAGGGGCGGCGGCGGCGTGCGACGTGGCGGCGACAGCTGGAGTCGCGGTTCGCGGCCGCGGCTCTATGAGAGGCGGCGGCTGCGGCGCGACTTCGGCGACGGCGAAGGGGCAGGCGGCGGCAGCGGCTATGGCAGCGGCGGACGGCGACGGTCGACGGCGGAGCGAGATCGGCGGGCTGCTGCGGCGGCTCGGGTTGGGCTGCTGCGGCGGCTCGGCTTGGGTTGCTGCGGCGGCTCGGCTAATGGTGAAAAGGTTCTCGCGGTTAACTGAACAGATCGTCGGAGAAGCAGAGGAGGCGGCGGCGGCGGGGTGCCGTCGGCGGCGACGAGAGAGAGGAGAGGAAGGGGGCCGAAAATTCTCTAATGGGGATTAGGGTTTGCGCCCCCTCCATTAGTCAGATATATATCTGACTAATTTTCCGTTAGGTCCCTCGTGTTTATTTTAATCCTCAATCGAACCATTTAATCTACACGACTAACATTTAACTGTTAAACGTTTGTCGTGTGCCGAGAGTTAACGAATATCAGTCATTGACTAATACGTTAATCGTCGTTTAAGACGTAATATTATTTATCGTCTTTTGTCGCTAATTTAATTTTAATAATCTAATCAATTATTTATTTATTAAACTATTTAATAAACAAACAATTAATTGTTCTGCGAATATGCCGGTTACAAAGTAAGCGGTCTTAAATACCCGTTGCCTCCGGTGTAACTCTTACGGGTCTTGACCGGGTCGGGTTCTTGATTCAGTCGGGTCTGGACACCTAAATCCAACAAAGATAAGTAGTAAAAAATCCTAAAACTCACTTTCGTAGGAATCACGGTTGCATTTAGCGTATGCAACAAGCCTTTTAAACCCCTTGGTAGCCCGAGTGGACGAGTGAAGTCTCGTGAGGGTTTCTAGTGAACACACCCACAAAGTTCTCGGGTGCCTCCTGGAAGCGCTAAATTTTAGGTCTTCAGCCAGACCGTTACCTCATATGAAGTCATGGTGGTCTCAATGAACATTTTCCACCCGAGTTGCCAATAAACACTCGGTATTTGACACGTCTCTTCATATTCTTCAAGCCACACTTACCAATTGCGTTACCACTCCATGCTTGATATTTTACATATCTTTTTATTTTTCTCTTTAAGCTTGGCATGTAAAATATATTAGATCAAAAATTAAAAACATCTTTGTCATGGATCGCACACTTACCTGCCGAATTGCCCACGTATGCTCGATAGTTGATATATCGCATCCAAGCTTGCACTTGCACACGTGGCACCTTCAAGTCATCACTGCGGAGCTTTTTACCTTGTATTCGCCCAATATCTTCCTCGACCACCTTCCTCTTTTTCATTGGTTTTTCTTCAGTTACCTGCATAATAAATAAAGAAGAAGGGTTAGAAGTACCTGCCAGGATCTGCACCTCTGGCTCATCTTCACTCTCTTCAGCCACACTCTCACAACCAACTTGTTCTACACTACCATCAACCTCTAATTCTGTTTCATCAATATCCTCAACCTCTGAAAGCACCTTTTCTCGCTCAATGTCAATCATCTCACCAGTTCCTTCAACAATCAGGGTAATCGGTGTGGTATTATCCTCCACCACCTCTTCCCCAACTTCATGTATATTGGAATCTGGAACAAACTCTTCAATTGGTAGCAGGTTACTTGAAGCTATATCCTCATCGAGTTGAACTATGTCATCAGCTAGTTGGTCAGCTGCCCGTACTATGCCCTTGATGCACTCAAATAAAACTTCCAATTCATTATTCAATGATCTAGAATTATTATCCACCTGATTGTTGCAACTCTTTGTTGTTCCCTGGTTGTAAGCCTGATATGGAATTAAATAGTTCTCGGCCTTCATTCTTTCCTTCCAATAATCCGGGTTCTTCCAAAACACCCTGTAATCCCCATCTATGTGGACTCGGCCGCAACAAAAGCACGAATCTCTAGCCCCATGGTTAAACTCATACGGCACCCCGTATGCCGGTTGAGAGTAACTTTTCCCATATCCATCATCATATCCTGCAAACGACGAAAAGTTAGAATTACAATATTATTAGAATATATATCATGATTCAAATAATTATAATTCTTGGATTGAGAATATCCCTGATTGTAAGATGAAGACGGTCTTTGATATTGAGAATATATGCTTGTGTCTTCATATTCCGTTTGAGGATGTCTTTGAGCAGCTTCTCTTTTTTTCCTACGTGCATACTCTTCCACCTTCTTTTTATTCCAAGTGTCGAACTCTGGGCACCGATGAGTCATATGATTGAGACTCCCACAACTTAAACACGGATCACCATACCCCCAACCCATGGTGATATTTATTTCCTTAAGTCACTACTATGCCTGCAAAAAAATGACCTGCGCAAACAAACTCGAAACCCATGGTAAAAACGAACAAAAGATATAATAAAGAGAAATAACAAATACTAAAAAGGAAAAAGTTTTTTTTTTTTAATTTTTTTTAAATTTTTGAGTTTTTAGAAAAACGAAGAAAACAAGAAATTAACTAAAAAAAACTAAAATCACTAACAAGCGCACGTACTCCCCGGCAACGGCGCCAATTTGATAACGGTTGTCGAGACCGCTACAAATAATCCTAAACTTAAACCTATAGATAGGGTAAGTAGAGTATCAATCCAGGGGAGTTAGTGGTCACTAGTGATTTAGAATTTCACTAACTAACTAAATTAACTAACTAAACCTAGATTACTGTCACTAACCTAGATTGGCCTAAATTAAACAAAACTAATTTAATCTAAAGAATTAAACTAAATTGCCTCTTGGCTGTTTTGATTGCTTGGTGAAAAAAAATTAATTAATAAAACTAAATTACTAATGATCTAAAACGAAACCTTATGTGAAAAGTTAACTACTTTTGGATACTGATTGGCTACCGATCTAGGCAAAACCTAATTAACTACTAATAACACATAGACATGCTCCCCAATTGCCTAATTGACTTAATACATTAAGTTTCTAATGGGCTGCTTAGTTCCTGCCGCAAGAAAGTGCTAGATGATGACAGTGGACCATTAAAACCCTAATTTACTAGTTAGTTAAACAAATTCAGCATGCGGGTGCTCGTCGGTTGTAAGGATTCCGGAACAACTAGTAATTAACAGTTAAAAATAAAATGATTTAACACAACCATTCACCAAAAGCAGTTAAAAGAAATTAGCCGATAATCTTGACAAAGAAATCTAATACTGTCACTACCAAATTGTTCATCACAATAATCAACCAAATATTCAAATCAAACTAATTAAAATTAAACTAAAGAACTAAATCAAACTAATTAAAATATAAATTAAAGAACTAATCTGCCTCGTGTCTCGTGTCTCAAACAACATCAAGCAAAGAAAATTATTGTAATTTCTCCTCTGTTTGCGTGCCAAATAGACAGCCAAAAGCTGCCGTTTATTCCTTCCCAGCCGTCAGAGGGTTTGATGTGAGCCCCCCTTATGTCGAATGATTCCCCCCACCTTATATTTATTTTTTTGATGTATATCTCCTTACGTCCTCCCTCGTGAACAAAAACCTAGCTTTTTTCTTGATGCCAACGCAAAGCCCACGTACAAATCCAAGTCATTAAGCCCATCTACCAGTTGTCTTCTATCGGCCCATCTCCCTTTTATTCAACTCCACGTGAGTTATCTTTTTTAATGAATAAAAATATGTACCCCTTTGCTTTGCTGTACACGACAGAAACATAAAGTCATACACTTTTTATTTTTATTTTTTTGTCTTTTCTATTCATTCATTTAAACAATTAATAATTAATAATTCAATATAAAATAATTAGACATTGATATTCTGACAGGTGTAATTAGTGTTCAACTACATGTTATCAAATTAAGCTCATTTACACCATAACATATTAAACATCAAAACTATTTGAACGAATATATTTTATGTCCAACTTCGTGTGTTTAAGGGATGACTAATATTGAAATAATATGCACTTGTAAACCGCTTTTCTCAAAATGGCATGATTTAGAACATTTAAGCTCCAAGCATATGAAACACAAACTGTAGGAAATATGATGAGAATTAATATATTATAACTAATAAAAATATAGAATTAAATATATAAAAGCGTTACATAATTAGCTCTCATAAGAAACCACGTTTAAGAAAAGGAGTGCCCGCCCCTTTTGAAGTAGAAACTAAGTTAGAAGCCATAAAGTTCCCAGTTTTAGTAACCTCGCCAACCATGTCTTCGAAGTAATAATCATAATCATAGCCCATGGAATCACAGTCATCTTTACCATCTAAAACTTGATATGTGTTACTTGTAAACACAGGAGGTTGAGAAGACACACGCTTACCTGAAGACATAGAAACACCCTTATCCTTAGCATTTGAGCTATCAGAGTTCTTTTTTTTCATTTCTAGTTTTCAGCCTATACTCAAATTTAGGTTTCTGATTTTTAAGTGGTACCCCTTGTCTTTTTACAATTTTTTTCTCCGGCACATCTGTAAAACCTTGGTTATCAATCTTAGGGGCAGCCTTAGGGTTAGGACACACCTGTTTTGGACAAGTAACCGTTTGATGACCAAAAACACAACAATGGGAGCAACGAGGAGGTTTCCACTCATATTCCACCTCAATCTTCTCATTTACATACCCATCTCCATCCATATTTGAAATAGCTAAAGTAATCTCCTCTTTTAGATCACACGAGGTTAAAACCTCAATAAGAGCCCGAGCATAACTACTCCTACCCCAAGCATCCACACACATAGACGAAGTGTACGAATCAAGACGTTTTGGAATACCAATTTTAGTAGCAATCAAGCTTAAACCATCCTCCGTATATGAAACCAAAATAATATTATGAAATTTTACCCAAATAGGAATCTGTGTGATGTCCTCCTTCTTGAGCTGTGTTGTAGGAGACCAAACATTTAACAAAAGAGTTACGGATCAGCCATGGACCTCCCTCAAGAACATCGAACATACCTTTTTCATCACCAAACTTAGAGAAGAAGAACCCTTTGGCATTCATCATTATTTTCTGTAGCCCATATTTAACCCAGTTTTGTTTCGCAAAATAGTCCACCACGGGGTAGGCAATCCTATCCCATAAAAAATATGCATAAAGAGTAAACGCCAACCTATTTTGCATAACCCGGACTGATTCTCTAGGTAACACAATGTCAACTCCTTCTTGCATCAACTCACTTGCTAAGACCCCAACCAATTGCTATTCACCCCACACTTCCTTCTCACCCTGGAGTGACAATGCATTAAAACCCGAACCAAATGATTGTGTTATTAACTCAAACACCACATTACAAGAGAAAATTCTGATAGATCTGGACCCTGTTGCATTGAACCCACACTCTCCTTTGGAGGTGAATCTCAGAAGTGGAGAAGAGATTCATATGGAAAGGACTGTTGTCTAAGTGTCCACACTGGAACTTGTTGCTAGTAGTTACATCACTAAGACCTAATCCATGGCAATCCTCTCTGAATCAGCTCCTAAGGGTCCTTCATTGGAACCAAGGGAACCTGAGACAATAATGGAGAATCCCAGGTGCTAAGAAGCCGTGGGTACTGAGCATGATTAATCCAGGATTGATGACTTAGTTTCGTCCAAAGATACTAGCAAACAACTAGTTGAGGACAGTTTTACACTACCAGAATTGACGGCCAAGTATAAATATTTACAAGAACAAGTGGATGCTCTGAATGCAACTATTATAGGTCTTATAAAGGCACAGACCTTGCCAGTTCAACCTATCACATAGCAACATAATGAAGCTCTTGAGGTCAGTTCTTCAAACCCAAACATGCTCAAAACAGTAGAAGCTGATACTGTCAAATTGGAGGAGAAACTTGCTGCCTCATCATCTGCTGCCGAAGTCTCATCATTTGCTGCTGCTAAGAATCATAATATTTTGGAAACAAAAAGAATTCCGGTTGAAGTAAGGATGACTGCATTCAAAAAGGCAGATGTTCAACCATTTTCTGTAAAAGAGGCTTGGGAAACTACCACGAACAGCAAACATGTTGTTGTGTCTCCATTCAAAGATCCCACTCTTACCCAACTTGTCCAATCTTCATTGCAGATTGCTGGTTCACTACCCGAGCATCTCAATATGGTAATCAAGCTGATGAAAGAAGTAATCATTCCAAGGGAAAAGGCTTATGCCTAATCATCCAAGGATGTTGCAACCACCGGCCGTGTATTTGCTAGAAAAGGAGGTGATAGAAGAGTTGATAAATGAGAGTGGAATTGCATTTGGTGAAGCTGAAAATGATGAACATATTCTAGGTGAGGATGAGAATACAAAGGTAATTAAATCAGACAAGGGAACTGAAGTCATAAAGCCACAAGTAATGGTAGAAGATGAACCATAAGTTCAACCGGAAGTTCAAACTGAGGTAATTAAGATAACAGGTAATGAACAAAAGTGGTGAACACATGAATAGTTGAAGAAAACATCTCCATCTTTGGTACTGATCAATTTATAATCAATCCGGAAGATTAACCGGAGAATCAACCTGAAAAAGAAGCTCAAGATGTTGCTCAAACTCTTATTTCTCTGCAAAATGGTGGAGAACAACCAGTTCAAATGAATGAACTCACTCAAGCTGAAAATGCTCTGGTCATTCAAGAAGCTTTCCAAACTGATGAATCTATTGCACTCAGCAAGTTTGTGGAAGCTGCCATTGTTGCAGTAGAAAATGAAAGGCTGTCAAAGGAATATCAGGAAGATTTGGAATTATACTTGTTATACCTTGGATTTCGCACTAAGTTTTACTAATGATCTTTGACAGATTAAGACCAAGACCCCTGAATGTCAGACATTCAGGGACTATATATTCGACTTATTGGTACCTTGGATTTTTGTCTATGTTCATGATACCACCTATATGTTTACTATCCCAGGATGTAATGTACTCTGAATTTATCTATCTTATCTACCTGACCCCTGCATGCACGGATACCCTGCATGCTAGGGCAACAAGACTAACCTTTTTCTTTGACTCTATGTGATCAAGCCAGGGTGAACGAGAGGCTGGATAACGGTCATGTAGACTCAGTCAAAGTCAGGAGCACGTGTGGAAAAGGAGACTCGCCACCAAACTCGGTCAAGTAACGGCCATAAGTCGTTGGAAGGAGATCCCTGGAATTTTAGAAGTTTAGTTAGGCTTATCTATGTATTTAAACGCGGCATAGGTTTTATTTTACACACTCTCGATCACTTGTACTCACACTACCACTTACCAAGCAAGCCGCAAACACTTCTATTCGAATTGTTTTACGTGGAAATAAACAGGCAACATGTGTTATCGTTGCCAGGGGGTTTTTTATGCCGGCGGCCTTTGGAGACATCCAAGGGTTAAGGGTTTTTTCCCCTTACAAATCTCGGTGTTCTTAGATGCATCTAGGGAAATTACTATTTGTGTTTCCGTTTAGCCTATTCAAACCTTGAATTTTGACAAGTAAATTTGATTTTATAATTTGAACATCCAGGGCACCTTACCTCACAAACGAATTTGGTTACTGAATTTAGCTTTACAATTTTTAGCCAAAAAATTTTGGCGCCCACCGTGGGGCAATTGATGTCAATATTTTTCCAAACTCTTGTTAGATTTATTTTTAACTTGATTTTTACAAAAATCTATCAAAAAATGTTAACACAACCAAGTACCTCGAATGCGACTACCCCTGCGAGCACTTCTACCACAACCAGCACTATCCTTCCTCCTCCACCGCCACGGTTCACCACATCAACAACCACTACCGTGAATCGTAACACTAGCAGGGCTACTAATCAGGGTGTCACAGGATCAGGACGTGATAGAGAGATCCCAGTAATGGTCTCTAACGATGAACTCCTTACCATGTTCACAAAGGAGCAACAGTACATGGAGCAACAGCAGAAAGTGAATCAGGATATGTTTGGAGAGGTAGCCAGGTTGAGGTCAGAAAATGAACAGGGTGGATCATACACCCGTGTCTCCTGTCCAGGCCAGAAGGATACAATACAAAGTCATCGGAATGGATCTAGTCTAGCAGATGACATTCAAATCGGAGATCCAAGGCCTACATTTTCTATTGCTTACACTACCTTGGCTGACAGACCCAGGATGTCTACATTCAGGGAATCTGCCGCGAATCCTGGGGGCACCACTATACAGGATGCTGGTAACATCCTTGCGACCCCTAATCTTAATGCTCATACTAATGATTCTGTGCAGGACGCAGGTCTAAGCCCAGCAGTGGCAAGGGAACTCAAAAAATTGAAAGAGATGATCTCGAGTGTTCCTGGAGTGGTCCAACCTATCCCTGAAGTAGCACCATCGAGTCATCGACTTTCAAGATTTGCTTCCCCAATATGTGACGTGGAAATACCCAAGAGGTTCTAGACTCCTAGTATGAAACTGTACGATGGCACAACCGATCCGGAGGAACACGTGGCTCAGTATATGGAGATAATGGAGGTGATCTACATGCCCCGTGATATCAAGGAGGCATGCCTATGTAAAGGTTTCGGGTCAACATTCACAGGCTCAGCCTTGAAATGGTTGCTGATTATTCCACCATTTTCAATCACATCTTTTTTCTCATTTAATTAACTTATTCAATAACCAGTTCTCTTGTAGTCGTAGTTTTGAAAAAATGACGAGTGATCTTTACAGGGTTACCCAAATTGCTAACGAATCTCTCAGGGATTATGTAAACAGGTTTGGCAAAGAGACCTTGGATATCCCCAGCATGGACATGGCTACCGCTGTCCAGCATTCTAGATGGGTCTCAAGAAGGATTTTCCCTTCTATCAAGATCTTGTAATGAACCCCTATCACAGCCTTGATGAAGTAAGGAATAGGGCCCTACGATTCATCAGTCTTGAAGAGGACGGGAAAATACAGGAAAAATTGGATGTTGCCCTAGGATACGGTTCTTCTAACAGGAAATCAGAACCAGCGCATCCAAGGTCCCAGAGGTCTACACCCTATTCCAAACCCGATAATCCAAGGGTTAACAGGGTCGATGAGGGTGATGACGAGGATGATGAAGAGTATCTTACTTTTAATTAATTCTGTTTTGCTACTAATGTTGCAGGTGTGATTAATGCTATGCAGGACCTAGGGGACAAAGCGAGGTGGCCCAGAAACACAGATAAACAAGCATCCTGGAAGGATAAGTCCAAATGGTGTGCGTACCATGAAGACTTTGGCCACATGACCGAGGATTGCATAGCCATGCTTATAGAGATCATTTACCTATTGAGCAAAGGCTCTTAAAAGAGCTCCTGGGGAGAAAGAAAGACAAATCCAAGGGCGCTGACCATCCTGTAAAATCCAGGGGTGCTGACCAACCCCAGGATGTAGACTAATCACACGGACATCCTGAGTGGGCAGCGACCCTTCCCCGGATGCAAAGGTAATTTATTTTATTTCTGGTGGGTCTGATATATGTGGTACTTCTTATTCTGCAGCTAAAAGGCACGCAAGGGAGACCAAGTCAGACGTACCCAGGAAGTCAGTCAAAGCCTCAGTACAAGTTGATCTGAAAGACGTTACGTTCGGTGATGACAGGTGCAACGTCATAGATCCTCATCATGATGGGCTCGTGATTACGCTCTACATAGCCAATCACTTCGTGAAAAGGATCCTGATCGACGGGGGCAGTTCTATCAACATCATTCAACTAGAAACATTGACAAAGATGGGGATACCCCAGGATGAACTCATTGCCAAATCCACGGTCCTTTAGGTTTCAGTGGCGAAACCAAGAAAACCCTTAGAGAAGTGAAACTTCCGGTTTATGTTGAGGGGGTAAACTCGATGCAACGCTTTTGTGTCATGGATGCTCCGTCCGGATATAACATCATCCTGGGCAGATCCTGGATTCATGACATGAAGGTTGTCCCCTCAACCTATCACCAGTGTGTCAATGGTCACCATCCACAGCGATCAACAGGAGGCGAAAGATTTATGAAGATTTCAGCAAAACCCCGTCAAGGATAACAATTAAAGAAGAAGGCCAGGGACGTCCTACAGGCAAAGGAGCAGGATGTCAAACAAGTGGTCCTAGATCCCTTGCATCCTAGGAAAAAAGTGTCAATCGGCATTAACATCCCTAGACCCATTGAAAAAGAGTTAGTAGAATTCCTCAGATCCAGAATGTCAACATTTGCATGGAATACTAAAGACATGACAGGTATATCCAAAGATGTTATAACCCATAAACTTGGTATTAATCCTTCTTACAGGCATGTGCATCAAAAGAGAAGAAAGTATGCTCCTGAGAAGTATGTGATAATCCAAGAGGAGGTGCACCGTCTATTGAAGAACAAGATGATCAGGGAAGTTAAGTTCCCAAGATGGTTGGCCAACGTGGTGGTAGTGGAAAAGAAAATTGGCAAATGGAGGGTCTGTGTGGATTATACAGACCTGAACCATGCATGTCCTAAAGACCCTTTTCTCTTGCCACACATTGACTCCATGGTAGATGCAACACCAGGTCATGAAATGTTAACATTCATGGATGCTACCTCAGGGTTTAAACAGATTCAGATAGAGCCGAGCGATCAGGAGGATACATCATTCATTACGCCCACAAGTATTTATTGCTATATTGTTATGCCCTTTGGATTGAAAAATGCAGGGGCACCCTATCAAAGATTGGTGAATATGATGCTCAAAGAAAAGCTGGGAGAAACTATGCAGGTGTATATAGACGATATGGTGGTAAAGTCCCTGAATGTCAGCACTCATGTCCAAGATATTAAAGAGTCTTTTGACATTTTGGACAAGTACAATATGAAGCTGAATCCATCATTTTGGAGTGGGTGCTGGCAAATTCCTGGGTTAAATGGTTGTCACACCCCCAAATCAACCACTAACGGAGTTTATACCGTTAAGGGGTGCGAGCAAACCAGGACCACAACCATTAGTTACAAATACTAAACGAATCAGAGTAAAGTCCAAACATTCATCATAAAACAGTTTAAGAGTTTGCAGCGGAAAGAAAAACATGAGTATCTTAGCACTAGTCACGTGCTTAAATTACAAAACATAAATAGTTGTTCAATTCCCAAATTTAA
>JBCNJP010013361.1:0-12487 GCA_039602395.1 Deinandra increscens subsp. villosa
ATGATCTTAACGGACTTGATTTCACTCTTAGCGTGCTTGTTTATTTCCTAGCGTACTTGTTTGCTTAGAGTATGTATTAATGTTCCTAGCGTACTTCTTTTGTTGATAACAAACTTGTTAGCGTATGTGTTTATGTTAGCGGACTTGTTGATGCTTAGCGTACTAGCTAGCGGACTTGTTTATGCTTAGCGCACTCACTAGCGTACTTGTTAGTGCTTTGCGAACTTGTTAGCGAACTAGTCAATACTTAGCGTACTTGTTAGCGGACTAGATAATACCTAGCGTACTTGTTTGCGAACTTAGTGATATCTAGCGAACTTGATATAATGCTTAGCGGACTTCTTTTACTGTTAGGATATTTTGCTGAATTCTATGGTAATGATTGTGTCATGTCAAACATTCTCTTTGTCTCCATCACACTGGTAGTATAAATACTACTTGGAAAAACCCTATTGAGCACGCATCAAGGTTTGCCTACTGGAGAGAGCCTCTTGTGTGTGTGTTCTTGGTGTTAGTGTGTGTTTTTGAGTTTTAGAGATCACCCATGGGTGATCGTTGAGGCGAATCCAACCCAAATCAACCATCACACATGATTTCCGCACTTGTGTGATGAATCGTATGAGAACAAGATGCTCAAATATGGTCCTGACAAGTTGAAATTAAAGTGTAGCTTAGATCGTTATGACCAATATGATCCCAGATAGTGATCTTTCTCAAACCAAAAATAGAGGTTGTTTCCGTATTGAAATTCCATTTTCATTTTAGAAAATTATAAAAGATTTTCAGTGTGTTTTAACATAACCTTAGAAAAATCAAAAAGATATTAAGTGTGTTTTGATATAAAGTTTGTAAACGCCAAAAATATTTTACTTCTTATTTTTTTCGACCCATCGACACATGATACGAAATATTTTCAAATCAAAATATCTTGGTTCTTCGAAGGAGATTTTTTCCCATGATTAAATTAATTTTGGTGAAAATGGAAAACCGCACTTTTTTCTTCTAAAGATGAATGTTAGAAGAGAAGACTCTAGCATGGTGAAAGGGGGATTATGTTAGAAGCTGATGCAAGCTACTGAAGTCACGCGGTCTCTACAACTAATATCAAGAATCTAAAAGTGAAATCAGATATAGCATTTGGTAGAAGATACAACACATGACAATGGGGAGTCTGTTAGTGCATAAATCTGTGTGTCATGTGATATATCTAGAATAGGTTGTAGAATTAGTGAGTCATAGTTATGGTCTCAACGAACTGACTAATGAACTGATGGTTCGTGAGTAACGAACCATGGATTCGTGTGATAGCTTGGTTCGTTGAACAGTGAGTAGTATATAAGGTGAAGTCTTAGTTTATTTGACATAACTGAGAAAACTGAGTCTATGCTAAGTGTGTGTTTCTATATGTGTTTTAGAGAGAAACCAGAGAGTCTTGTAATTGTTCTTCAAGTGATCAATAAAGCAAAACTCTTAATTATCTTCTTGTTCTTTGATTTGATCGATTATACCTATAGTAAGATCCAACTAAGTGTTTATAGTACAAGTCCTAAGTCTCCTACCTTGATGGAAATGACAAGACTTTGTAAGATCGACTCGTCGATCTTACATCGTATACGCGGGATGACGTCGTAATGAATTGTGACACGTTAATATTTGTCGCGATGGAACATGTTATATGTGATATACATGTTAGGATGAATATTAGAAAACCTAAAATGATCACCAATGTATATTCGAGTCAACTTGTCTATTGGCAGGACGATCAGTCAACATGGTCGACACTCACACTGTTATGTGTCTAGGTGAAGTCTAGAAGGATTCACCATCTTTATCAGGCTTTGACCATTTGGATATCTATTTTGCACCCTAAGGTGAGTTTACAGCCCCTCTTTGTACCTTTTAACGATTTTTGGGAGAAGACATGTGGTAACTATTTCTGTTGAGAATTTCAAAACGATTTCTATTAAGAAATATAAAACTTAATTTTATATACTAGTTTGTAAACCATAGATGAAAACAAGCAAGGAATTCCTTCCATTAATAAAGAGTGCCATTAGTATCAGTTTGATAATGGGTAAATATGAAATAGATCTGTGGGGTCTGATAAACCCTGTCAGAGCTACTCGCTCTATCCCCTGCTTGCCCTACTGGGGAGAGGAACGGGTATTAGTTTGTCCTTTAATGGGGTAATGCTTCACATGGTAGCATGACCGGAAGGAAAAGTCATAAATCTATCAGGAATGGAGTTCATGAAGGCCTATGGGTTTACAAATGTCGTGGTCTGTTTCTAGACACTTCATTAATCCTTTAACCCAAGGCATGGAAGCTAAGGTTCATGACTAAATATAAGGACACACTTCAATCGAAAAGGACTATTGAAAGAAAATCATCACCAATTCCTAGACTCTCTAGAGTTCCTAAACACATATTGATATCGTTAGATAACAACTAAGAAATAGCATCAGTTGATAAGCAGAACGCGTCTAAACTCTAAACTACAGATCAAACCAAGTACTACTAGGAATGGATCAAACATGCAAACAATAACACAAATCTGATATGCAATAAGAATCACATACGTTATAACTCAAATAATTATGTAATGCGGTAGATCAAATATCAAATCATAGATAAATACTAAATAGATCACCTTGTCTTAGATGATATCAAAGAGGATTAGCCTCTCATAGTTACTAAACAGAATATGGCAACAATAATAACAAATCTAAACATTATGAATGCAAACCGGATGAAAACACTTATTGAATCTTGGATCAGGAACACTTTAGAACTTAATTGGCACTCCAAACGGTCTTTAATCGACTCCTCGGGCTTCTACAGACATAATCAGAACTAAATTATATGGGAACTCTATGGAAATCTCCGAAAGGATGTGAAAGAAGTGTATTTATATTCACAAGTTAGGGTTTCAGAAATGAAGCGTAAGGAGTCGTTAGGATCATAACGGGTCATTAGCGCCGCCAAACATCAACGAATTTGGGTTTTGGCATAAATCCTGTAATTGGTCGTTACACCATAACGAGTCGTGACATTCTAAAGAAGTTAAACTCCGAATCTTCATCACTTTTCACCACAAAACCTTCTAAAATCCACAAATATCACTTTGGCCACCTTTAAGAACCTGTTTACGACATTCTACAGCAAAAAAGGTAAAATGGACCTAAATAATGCATAACCTACCAACAAATGAGGCTATTTAACTAGACAATAAACACTAGACTTCTTTCCTTAGGATTATTCCTTAACAATCAACCAGACTTTCTCACAATGCACACTCCTCTCAGGCTTTATATCTGAATAACTAGTAAACAATGTACTAGTGTGTATAAGTGTTCTCAATTTGCACACCATTGATGTAACATTTGCATTTTACCCTATTGTAAAACCCACCCATTTTGAAATTTTGCGTTTTTCTCGATTTGCGAATTATTAAGTAGAATTTTCGGTTATTTATAGCCCAAATGGTGTTTTTAAAAGATTCATAATTTTTTTTTTCAAAATAATATACTTAATTAGAATCAATTGAATTGAAATTGGATCCCTTGAATCGAAAATAAAGCAATTTCCGGTTTTTATGCGATTTCGGTACGCGATTTTTCGTTTACTGAAAATCTCGTATTTGGGTATCGTATGTCAAAATAGACATAAATATGAGTCTAATAATCACAAATCATGTCATGAGTCACACACTTAATCGAGTGATGAAACGTTGGTGAATTGCCCAAAATCGCTACATACGTCAACTTGCCCGAAAACGCGTTATGTTTTGATTAATTGTTTCATAATAATTTAATATATGGCATGTTTATTTTCAATTTTATTGGCTTCAATGTGGTTGATATGATGGGGGCTGAAAATGGTGAAAAACATAAAAAATGGGACTTGAGAACATTGTGGGGGGGGGGGGGGGGTTCTAGCGTATGGATTAGAATAACTATTACTATAAGCGACACGCTTGATCTTGATTTTTTAGAAAACCCTAAAATTTCTACTATTTAATCCACATTAGCCCCCATGCTTCTCATTTATCACCTCCTAAACACCCAAAACAACCAAAAACCCTAGATTTTCATCCCTTCTCATTTCAATTCTTTAAATAATTTCTTCACATTTTCTGTTTTCTAGTAAGTCCTCCCTTTTATCTTGCATGATCAAGATCTGGGCTTTTGATGCTTCTAAGTTAGATCTAAGCCCTATGTGAAGTTAGATACTAGATCTAGTGATTTCTCATGTCAACATTTATTTTGTATGTTTCAAAATGGCTAGATCTACATTATACATTTCCTCTAGAGTTAAATCTATGTATTTGATAATCAAGACTTGATTTTTATGTTTCAAAATGGCTAGATCTACTCTATGCATGCTCTTTAGGGTTAAATCCAGGTATTGATCATCAAGCTTAGATTTTTATGCAATAAAATGTCAAGATCTATGCCACGCATTCTATTTAGGGA
Organism: Deinandra increscens subsp. villosa; assembly: GCA_039602395.1. Taxonomy (NCBI): domain Eukaryota; kingdom Viridiplantae; phylum Streptophyta; class Magnoliopsida; order Asterales; family Asteraceae; genus Deinandra; species Deinandra increscens. The sequence continues at coordinate 4,476 of JBCNJP010013361.1, forward strand.
TAGATCTATTAGTTTCATCATCATGTTGGGAATTTATGATGTAATGTGACTAGATTCATGCAAGGTATGTTCTCCCGTGATTAGATTTATTGATTTTATGATTTAATATGACTAGATCCATGCCATGTATGGTTAGATCTATTAATTTTATGATGTAATATGACTAGATCCATGCCATGTATGATTAGATATATTAATTTCATGATATAATATGACTAGATCTAGGACTTGCATGATAGATCTAGGGTTACCTTGTTAAATTGGTATGAAATATGTGCAAGATGATTATGTTGACTTCCATGATGATATATCTATAATTAGGACTTCATGATTATACCTTTAGCCTTAAGATTGACCCATTTATCATAACTGATGTGTCAATTTGGATATATAAAAATGTGGTCAAGTTTAAAAAGGTAAATACTGAGTGACCAAACCACACACTAGGGCAAGCATACCCGTTGTATGCAATATAGTATCAATAAGTACCGAGTATCAATCCACGGACGCGTAATCAGACTCCCGATAATGTATCATAACTAATATTTAACCGATGGAATTGGAATGATTGATTTAAGTAAACTAAGCAAGCAATGAAATAAGCAGTAAACAATGCAAACGACAGAGAATCAGAATGAGAGAGATATCACCTAGCCTAGAATCCACTAAACCCAAATAAGACCCCCGGCAAGACCTATCAACATGAAACTATCACCAAGTGAGAATAACCCAACAAAGGAGGACTATAGACACATCCCGAATGATCAGATAATTCTAAATGAAGCACAGATAGCATAATATGTGAATTTGCACAACGGTTTGACAGTTTCGGTCAAAACAAGCAAAACGCGCATAAATCGGGAAACACCAAGAGAGGTCTCTGATAGCGTGATGGATAGATAATCGAACTTGATCTATGTCAAGAACGATAAACCCTAACGTTAATTACCAACGTTAGTAACCTAGGCCAAATACCGGCGCTAGAAAACTTGGAAAATACCTCCAAGGAAAATTCTTTATTCAATCAATAATCAACCTCCTAAAATATGAAATACAATGTTCTTAAATAGGCAAAGCTAAACTTGGAGAACAAGAAAATAAACTAACATGGAAACTATTAAATACTAAATAAACTATTTAAAATAAAATATTGATAAAATCTTCAACCCGGTGGAGACGGATCTCGGACTTCCGAACAGGCTCGGCTCGGGTTTGTGTAGATCGCCATCATTCTCCCCCTCTTCGAAAAACTCGTCCTCGAGTTTTATCGTCGGATTAGAGCCGCCCGGATCAAACGGAACATCCTTACGTCTCTTGATCCAAACTGTCATGACCCACTCATTAAGTTTATCTTCACATGCTGCTCGGATCGTCTTCAAGCAAATATAATATGAACCAGCAGGTCCCGGGTCAATTGGATTACCTAATCCCCCCACATCCTTCCCCTTCTCTTCCTCTTCGAAAAAGACTCGTCCTCGAGTCTTAAGAACGTCGAAGAAATCAACAGTATCCTTCTTTAACTTATGTTTAATCTTGGAACACACTTCAAAAAACGGACGAATATTTGTAATACCAAAACTTAAATAATGAAAAAGATTTTCCCCATATATAGAATATGGCAGCTTATACCCGTGCCTTTCATCCAACATAATTTTCAAAACTCTAAAAATTAGGCAATCTAAATCATTTAAATTAAATTCAAAATATTGAAATCCCAAAATTATTGGATACCGAAACCTTCCAAACTGCATTATTGTTTGTCCTCTAACTGGTGCGCCAATTTTTATGGAGATTGCCAAAGGATTTTCGTAATTCCTTGAAACAGAGGGTCGCAACTGAAACCATGTAAGCTGCGGGAAGGTTGGCGAGTGAGGTGTATGCGGTGGTGGAAACATTGACGGCTCACTAGACGGAGAGGCCGGTGGTGCAGGTTGTGCGGGCAGCGCAGATTGCGTGGCCGTAACGGACTGCGTCGGTTGCGCTAATGTGGTTGACGGTAAAGTAGTCCATCCAAGGAACTCTTGCACCAACAAACATTCTTCGGCATTAGGCATCACCCCGTCTTCATCGTACCTGGGTGGGCCTTCATAGAACGAATGCAACTCGAGTTCACAAACTCGTTTCAACCTCTTGATTTCTTCAACGTCTCGGGGGTCACGGTGATAGTCGTCGTTGCCTCCGGCGGCGAATCTACGTCGACGATCACGGTGGTTCCTCCGATCCATGGCTCTGATACCAAATGATAGCGGAAGCGAATAGAAAACCCTTGATCTATGTCAAGGAATGAAAACCTAGCCCAAAACCTGGTGCTAGAAACCCTAGATGCCAAAACCGGCTTCTAGAAAACCCTTGGATAAACCTCCAAAGTAAATATTTTATTCAATCAAAATCAACCTCCAAATTATGAATTACAGAAGTTCTTAAATAGATAAATGCAAACTTGACCAACAAGAAAACATAAAATAAGGAAACTAAATAATTAAATAAAAATATTTGAAACGAAGATAGATTAAAATCTTCAACCCAATGGGAACGGGTCTCTGATATCCGGACGGGCTCGGGTTGGGTTCGTCTAGATCGCCATCATTCTCCCCCTCTTCGAAAAACTCGTCCTCGAGTTTCATTGTTGGATTAACACCTCCGGGATCAAATGGAACATTACGAGTTGTCTCAGACGGCTTTAAGTACATACTATTTGGACCGGCGGATCCCGAGTCTATAGGGTTACCGGGTCCTACCATCTCCTTTTCCATCTCTTCGAAAAAGACTCGTCCTCGAACCTTGAGGACGTCGAAAAAATCAGTTCCTTTTTTTCTCATACGTACACTAAATGACGAGCAATACCTTGCATCCAATCGAAATACCGAATTGCCTTCCCTTTGGTATTCACACGGAATGCTAAAGTTTTGAAATTGTATTAATTTATTCATTATCAGACCATCCCAAATTCGACCTTCCATATGCAAAGCGGTAGCCAAATGAGAACCACAAGATTTATAAATGTCAACATAATTTGATCCAAAAATAAATTTGAAAACTTGTTTATTGCCGAACATGGAAGAAATCATAAGAGGTTTTATATTCTTTGTAGAACTTGTTTGCGTCATTTTCTTTGAACCTATCAATTGACCGTACAACAGCCCATAATCATCCACATCAAAATGCCATCTCTCAATCAGTAACTTAAATACTTCCAAATCGTCGGCGGTCGGTTCAAGCAAAATCGGTGTATTGCTACTCATATTCTTCACTTTCTGGTCAATGTTTACGATCTGTTCACGATCATTATTATCTATCCCTGCCATTGGTTCATCCTCCAACCAGCCAAGAAACTTTTTTATCCGCAAGCACTCATCCACGTCAGGTATAATTCCGTCGTCATCATATCGGAGTCCTTCAAAGACCGGATGCAACTCGAGTTCACGAACTCGTTGTTGCTGTCTCTTGATTTCTTCTACATCTCGGCGGTCACGGTGATAGTCGTCGTTGCCTCCAGCGGCGAATCTACGTCGATGATCACGGTGGTTCCTCCGATCCATGGCTCTGATGCCAAATGATAGCGTGATGGATAGATAATCGAACTTGATCTATGTCAAGAACGATAAACCCTAACGTTAATTACCAACGTTAGTAACCTAGGCCAAATACCGGCGCTAGAAAACTTGGAAAATACCTCCAAGGAAAATTCTTTATTCAATCAATAATCAACCTCCTAAAATATGAAATACAATGTTCTTAAATAGGCAAAGCTAAACTTGGAGAACAAGAAAATAAACTAACATGGAAACTATTAAATACTAAATAAACTATTTAAAATAAAATATTGATAAAATCTTCAACCCGGTGGAGACGGATCTCGGACTTCCGAACAGGCTCGGCTCGGGTTTGTGTAGATCGCCATCAGTCTCTCTAAATGAATCCTAATACATGCAATGGTTCTAATTTCGATTACCTAGGACCTATAAATCACTAAACACGAATAAATGGGCTCAAATCCCGCGGTCAGAAGTATTCTAACCTATCAAACAATGTCTAGCCAATAACTAGCAAATGAAACAACTCGGTCAAGTTCATTCCACAAGGATGCACACAAAATCAGCCACTAATCAATGATATATCATCATGTAGGAGGTCTCCGGATCATGCATTAACCCAAAAACCCATTTAAGTCCAAGGATCAACAATAAACTAACTAATAATGGTTGCAATTCCACAATCCCTATCAATTAGTCCACATAATACATCATTAACAGTAGCTAATTAAGCACACATAATCATCCCAAACAATCAAAACTAGAATCAAGAGCAAAAATCACATAATCATGTTGAAAAGTCAAACCGAAAAGTCAAAATGGGTAAAGCTTCATCTAAACTAAGTGATAAATGAGAAATCAGCCACAAATCATGTCTCTAATCATGAAATCAGTCAAATCTTAGTAAAACATGAACAAACAATCAAGATCTAAGAAGAAAGAATCAAATCGGATGAAGAAATTGCAAACCGAAGCTTCCAATCCTTCAATCTCCTCTCTAAAACCTTCAATCAAGCCCTTGATCGCCCAAAATTCGTCTCTAATGTCGTTCTCCTCTCAAAAACGTGCTCTCCGGTCGAACTCCCCAAACCCTAGGCTCCAAGAATGCTTAAATACACGTTTTGGATTTTTTTAGCCTACTGGGCCCGTTCATGGACCAACGAAACTGAGAAAGGGAGACTCGCTGGTCCATGAGGCCCACTTTACTCTTTTCTGGATTCCAGGATCATGGACCAGCGAAAACTGACAGACTGGGCTCGCTGGTCCATGACTGACACTGCAGCAGATTTTCAATTTCTTCTATCTTTCACTCCCGAGCTCCAAATCGCGTTCCGTTTTCGCCCGAATCACCACAAATCAACCGCTCACCACCAGATCACCTAAAATTCAACATATGAACAATTAAGTACCAAAACCTCATCAAAACTTGAACAAAAACCGGATAAAATGCGGGATTAATCACTCGAAAACATGTATAAGATGCGATGCATCAAACATCCCCACACTTAATCATTTTTCGTCCCGAAAAAGTTCGCGATGGAATCACAACCGAAAAATTTGACTTTTAGCTACTATCTTTTATTCAAAAACATAGATACTCACGCGATAGCCAAGATTACCGGTATTTCGGTCCGACTAAACCCAACCGCCGAAAACCGAAACCCCTGAACATGCTTTATTCACTTTTAATTACCAATCTTGGGTCCCACACAAAGAGATTCGCAACTAGGCCTAATCCCGTCTCAAAGCATGAATCAGCACGGGTCAAACTGGATTAGGGTTTTTCCCACCACAATTGAATAAACTATTTATGATTCGGAGATTATGGAATGTGAATGAATGGAATGATGGTTTCAGCTTGAATCGAATTTATTTATTTATTCCTAAAACTAGGGCGAGTGTCCACCTGACATTACATCTCCTGAGTCCCTATCCCGAGAGGTAGTAAACAGGCTTTGACCCTCGCACACAAAACCACATCACCCCAATAGATCATCTCCGGAGTCACTATCCCTAGAGGTAGAATGTAGGATCAGCGAATTTTGTGCACTTTATTCGATTTTTTTTTTCATAAAAAAAATTCAAAACAAGCTCCAAATGGATGGATGGATGGATGAGGCGCCACTATTTCTCGGATTTATTTCCATAAAAAGATCATAGTGTGCCGGTTATCTCCAAATCATAAACATTTTATTCAATTGCGGTACCTATCAGCCTATTTAACAGTTTCGGCTTTGCTACTACACTAAAGGCGGGAACCCACAATATTTATTTAAATAATTTATTTAAGTAGCGAAATCAGGATTTTTAAGCTTTCAAAAATCAGCTGGGCCTACCAGCACATCAAAAACTGAGCGCGCTTTCAACTTTATTCAATTTTATTTACATTCACCAAAAAGCCAAAAATTCCAGTTTTTCTATCATTTTCCATTTTTTTACCGCAAACAAATCTCAAGGACCATGTAAACAACACAACAGGGGGAAATGATCATAAATTTCAAAATTTTCAAAATTTCAGTTCAATTTACCCTCCTCCCCACACTTATTTCGTACATTGCCCTCAATGTACGGTAAATCACAATCAAGCACAAAAAGAGGTAAAGGGAACTGAAATACTCCCCTGATCACTGTCGATGTGCTAGTGAACTGCAGAATGAATCACGAACAGCTCTCGACCAGGAAATGCCAGAACTGTCGGAAGATGTGCCAAATAAGTCCACAAATCTCCAAAAATGAATGATGAAACAACTCTCGACCAACAGGTGCCAGAACTGTTTCTCAGGTAAGTATCTAGTCAAACACAACACACATCAAAGCCAACATCAAATAGATACATAACAGTGCAAAGTATCAATTCAACCCAACCCATACACAAAATATCCCGAGTTTGTACCACTAATAAATATATCAAAATCAAAAGAAATAAGATACAACTCGGATAAGAAGTAACTGATGTCTCAGGGCTGCTGATCTGTAGGTGACTGGTCTGGATGCGGTGGGGGCTGAAAACCTGGAACTGCCAAAATTTCTCAACAAAATCAAGTTAGTACATTGAATAAAATGAGAAAATATGAAAATCGGGCTTCAGACGGGTAGTAGCTGAAATAATCGGCAAAGTAATGCAATTTGATCAAATGCAAACTGCGGGAATGGAGATTGAGTACCCGACTGCTTGCATCAACCAAACCAGCTAAACCCGAGTGAAACCTGGACACGAACCGCCCAATTGTCCTTTGTGAAGAGAACGGTTCGCATGTCAAGTCAATGTGATCAGAAAGTAGGGCTGCGAATGGCTAGAATGGAGATTGAGTACCAACGATTTGCAGCCAATGAACTAGAATGCACACGTATGGTTTTACTGAAAACGGGCCGTTTGTTTGTCATTTTTGAAGGGAACGGCCCAAAATAAGCAAAACCAAAGATAACCAAATGAAATCCAAGCACAAACCGTCATTTGTCATTTATGAAGAGACGACTTGCACGAGGATGGATCACAAAAGCCTAGAAAACCAGTGTGCGGACGTTCGTTTAAAAATTTTGAAGTGAACGCCACACAAACTGGGATCCTAAATGAACCTGAGAAATTGTACCGCCTTACGGACCACTGGAATGGAGATTGAGTACCAATGGCCCGTATTACGGCACAAAATCTCTCGAAAAACGGGCATGACCCGCTCGTTTCTCGGACAAACCAACACCCAATTGTGGGTGCTACAATCAATCAGTCAGACAAAAAAATCGAGCAGATAAGCATTAAGAGCAAACAAAATTGAAACCTAACAATTAAAAACTAAATTTAACAATGATAAACGAGAAATGCACAAAAACAATTGAAATGAAACTAGGAATCTTAACGAAACAAGAAAGCTAAACCTAAAACGAGCAATGAACCTAAACGATTAAAATAAACAAACGGAATTAAAACAAAGAAGCCCTAAATTACTAAACATATTTTTCTGATTTTTTTTTTATGGATGGTTCATGGACCAGCGAGTGCCAAAGATAAGGGTTCGCTGGTCCATGACTACAATGCACAATCTACTTGCAGATTCTTAATGGGTCATGGACCAGCGAGTGACAGAGATAAGGGTCCGCTGGTCCATGACTGCACTACACCAGCAAACCAAAAAATTTTAAAATCTTAAAAACCAACCGAATCGAGAAACTGAATAACCCAGTCATCAAAAATCATTCATAACTGTCATAAAACTTACCCGGGACTATTCGGGACTCAAAAATGATGTCACAAACCTGTTATGCTCGTTCTTCACCCGAAACTTATCCAAAATTCCAAAAATAACCCTATAAACTTAATTTTGCTAAAATGTTCCAAAACCAACCAAATCAATTTTCGACAATTCCGACCATCATCAATCATCATCAAACCATACATGGAACTGCTCGGGACTTACCAACGCTAGCGTAAAGCTTTCAAACATATAACTTACCCGATCCAAGCCCAAAACACCAAAAATTCCA
>JBCNJP010013362.1:0-12487 GCA_039602395.1 Deinandra increscens subsp. villosa
CTCCTTCATATAATCATTTAATTTAAGGAGTTTTGGCTGCTTGTGTTATGTAACATTTGCAAATTACCCAATTAAGAAATCCGACCCGTTTCCAATATCCATGCCAAGGTCATGCCCGGTCGTGATAAATCTCAACGCATATAAATATATATTAATGATTAAAATATATTTACGTTACGTTTTTATTTGGATGGGAATGTTCCACACACATTTATTATTTGGTCGAGTCTAAATACACCCAACTATCACCAATGAACCATTCAACATCAAACACTATTTTATTAAGTTTTCTTGTAAGGACATTCAATTCTTTTTATTTCGGAACCCGTTATACCCGAAAAATACCTGTTTTTATCAAGACGACTATATAAGTATCCGTTTAACTACAACCTTCAACTCATTTGTGGTTATATTATTTTAACAAAACTTCTTGGCTTACCCATCCAACGTTTAATTTGAAAAGGAAAAGAAAATTTATGAAGACAAGAGTTTACTTCATTTCTCATGAGGTCATCTTTGCCTAACTCAATTTGAGAAAGGACCACCTAGATCATCACCCTCCTTACATCCACATCAACCTTAATTACCTTTACTGTCAAGTTCTGCATCGAGCCAAAATGGATTAACCAACTTGTAATAAAAACAACTTACAACCATAAATCACATTTGAGACTTTCCTCTTTGGCTTCCCCTCCACCCTTGACCGATTTTACTCTCTAATTTAGGGGATCAAGAGTTGAAATTTGCATACCACAAACATCACTAGGAGCCCTCTCATTCACGTTTCCTGCCTCAGCTCCTAACCTTCAAAAAGAAAAACAAAATCACATTTCAAACCCATGTACACATACTAGTTCACGGCTCATGAAAATCCTCCTAGAAATACCCCTTGAAACCTCACATGTCATCACCTTCACCCACTGTTTTGAACTCAATAGCACCCAACTTCTCTATGGACACAGTTAAGTTGGCATAAACCCCCCATTATTGCCTCTCATTCATGTCATAAGCAGCGACAAGAACAGCCCGTTTCCTCACATAAAATCATACCCAAAAACCCACTTTTTGACCCTTATTTCTCCACTGTTTTCACCGTCCCGATACAGCAGCAACTTAACAGCCTTTTCGATTCGAATCTCAGCCCATGGACACTCGCATTACATGTATATAAGTCACCTCTCAACGCCTCTTCGTTTCGGTTACAATACAGCCCCGAAAACACCTCCGTTCGGACCCGTTTCAACACCGAAAACTCACCGTTTCGTGTTGTTATTTTCACTGTTTTGGGCAGCAACCATCGGAACGTTTTCGGGTACTTACGAGCCATATTCAAGCATATATTCGGGTGTTTCAGGTGCCTCTCAAGTCTCGTTGGTCCCCCTTACCTTCCCGTCACTCCTTTTCGTGAGAACACACTCCCTTGTTTCATCTTTTTATCACTTACTTAACTTAAGTTTTAATAATGGTTTAACTTGGTGATAGGTTATTGTTATATGTTTTAGATGTTAGAATAATCCTATAGTATGTTATAGAACATATAAAAATGTTTAAACTAGTCGAAGGAGTTGGTTTGAATTTATTAACCTTGGGCTTGTTTGGGATTGCTTTTTAAAACAGCTTATTAACTTATTAGCTTTTTGAAAAGCCAATAAGTAGTTTTTAGTGTTTGTCAAATGAATAAGCACTTTTGCTTTTGCCTTTTCAAAAAGCTAATAAGTCAGTTTTTAATAAGTCAAGTTTTTCTTGCTTTTCAAAAGTGCTTATAGCTTTTTAAGTGGTGAATTACCATGCTACCCTTATTTTAACTTATATTCACCTAACATTATACTCACTCAACCCCTTTTTAGTCATTTTACATATAAAAGCACTTATTCACTTAAATAAGCAAATCCAAACACTTTTTTAAAAACTCTTTTTTAAAAAGTCATAAGCAATAAGCACTTTTAACAAAAAGCACTTATCCACTTAAATAAGCAATCCCAAACAAGCCCTAAACCGTGCACTACATTTAACTTGAAATTTTGGACAGATTACTAGGCTGACTTTAGGAGACCATATCTTGGTCATAACAAACTGAAAATGAACAAACTCAGATTCCACGACTAAGTTCGTCGAGTTAGCTTTCCAGCGGCATCTTTCTCGTGTTCTAATTCAACACGAGGACTTCACAACAGCCCCTACAAGACAGACGCGCGTTTCAGCATATTCTGTTTTGTGAGGTTATTTTGAGCAGTTTCCTAACATTTTCATAAGACACATTCTAAACAAAAGTTGCTCGGGATACATTAAACTAGTAACCTGTAAATTTTGGTAATTTTTTAAAGACGTTTGATATTTTAAGATCGCACCTAAAGTTACAACTCACAAGCTGTCAAAATTCAAAAAGTAGTGCACTAAGCTAAAAACCAATTTCCGCACATCCATTTGACAAAACTCTAACTTCCAACCAAATTCTAAAACTTAACATCTTATCTTTTGTACAATAGGACCAAATCCGTGACCTTTGAATCGTTCTATTTGCGAGGCTCATTTCAACCAGTCCAATGTGAGTATTCATAGCCCCTCTTTCATTTCAATATTTTGGGGTGCAACATGTATCAGTATTCAAAACCCTAAACTTTTTATTATGCAAAATTCTATGCGATTCCATGTGCTCTATGTGTTATATTCTATTGTGTGATACTTGTTGGATTCTATGTGTGGATATTCGCTAATCGCTAATCGCTAATCGCATGTGTACCATTAACCTTTGAGCCGTGGCAACAATGATAGATCTATTGGCTGACGACCCACCCAGGGCTGCCTTGGCTTGGGCGCCGGGTGATTGCTCCCTTACTGTCTAGGCTTGGTGCACATCACTTATATGACTCGTTGATCATGATTGGATATTATCGCTTGACTCATTGAATCGCAACGTTTAATCTATGTAGTATTCTAAACCTATGTTTACTCACCAACTATTCGTAGTTGACCTTTATTTTATACATGTTGCAGGTTATGTTGATTGATGACGTTTGCCATGATTGATGACACCATAGGATCGCATGTGGACTTAGTGTGACCTAATTAAACAAGTTAATTTGTTTCATTGTTGTTGAATTATATCATGCTTTGTATTGTTTACTTATATTGCGAAATTGGTTGATTAAGAATATCACAACACTAATTAGTGTTGTGTGCATCTGGACAATCATCGCGCCCTAACGTATTCCGCCGTCGGTTGGGGTGTGACATGTTATGCAACAACTCCTAAGCAAGGTAGGGATAAATTCCAACCCAGGGCTTATCCTTGCCTGTTTCTTGGTTATCCAATGGGTAAGAAAGCATATAGGTTGTACAATCTTCATAACAAAGTTGTGTTCATCTCAAGGGATGTTATTTTTTTTAACATCTTTTTCCATCTCTTTCTTCAAATTCCACTTCCCCAATTTTTCCACCTGTTTCTGATTTGCATCAGTTTCTTTCTTCTTTTGATTCAAATTCTATTCCTTTCACTCCATCTGCTTCTGTTCCATCTCAATCTCCTAATATTTCTTCATCCTCTACTGATGATTCTTTTCATTCATTTCCTATTCATGATCATTCTTCCGATTCTTCTCCTCAGCCTTCTGATCATACTTTTAATCCTTCACCCCTTCTGTTTCTTCTTCCAATCCTATTCCATCTCCCATCATTCCTGATCCTTTACCTTCAGTTAGAGCTTCTACCAGACTTTCTCACAAACCTGCCTACTTGCAGGATTATGTTTGCAATTTTGCAAATTGTTCTCACACTATTTTTCCTCAGGCTGTCAATTCTGTTACTATGCCTTCACCTTCTGTTTCATTATTTCATTGTTTGGATTCTTTACATGAGCCAAAGTCTTATAAAGAGGCTGCTAAGGATCCTAAGTGGCAACAGGCTATGCAACTTGAATATGATGCTCTTCAGTCTACTAATACTTGGTCAATTGTTGATCTTCCTGTTGGCAAACAACCAATCAAATGCAAATGGGTTTATAAACTCAAGTATCATTCTAATGGTACTCTTGAGAGGTATAAAGCCAGACTAGTTGTTAGAGGTGATACACAACAAGAGGGTATTGACTATAATGAGACTGTTTCTCCTGTAGTGAAAATGACTACTATTAGAGCTTTAATTTCCACTGCTGCTAAACTTCAATGGGATCTTTTCCAACTAGATGTGAATAATGCATTTCTGCATGGTAGTTTGGATGAAGATATCTACATGTCTCCTCCTCCTGGTATGGTTCTTGATTCACCTACACAGGTTTTAAAACTTCAAAAATCCCTTTATGGTTTAAAGCAGGCTTCCAGGCAGTGGTACAACAGGCTTTCAGATGCTTTGAAAAGCAAAGGATATGTCCGATCACCTAATGATTACTCCTTATTCACTAAAACTATGGGTACCTCTGTAGTTCACTTAGCCATTTATGTGGATGACATACTCTTAACAGGGAATGATTCTACTGAAATGTCTTCCCTCAAAGCTTTTCTTGACAACACTTTCAAGATTAAAGATCTTGGTACCTTGCATTATTTTCTTGGTCTTGAAATTCTTTCTCACCCTACAGGTTATTCAGTCACCCAAAGGAAATTTGCCCTTGATCTTCTACAGGAGTTTAATGATTTATCTCTTCCTGCAGTCACTGCTCCTCTGCCTGTTCATTTACAACTTCCTGTCAATGTTGGGGAACCTCTTTTAGATCCTTTGAAATACAGAAGTCTGATGGGAAAGCTCAATTACCTTACCCACACCAGACCAAATTTATCTTTTGCAGTTCAATTTTTAAGTCAGTTTATGCAGAATCCTAAGAAACCTCATTGGGATGCTGCAATGTACACTCTTCGTTATGTGCGAACTTCTGCATCTCATGGACTGTTTTTTAACAACAATTCTGACTTCAAGTTAGAAGCTTTTTGTGATTCTAATTGGGCTTCATGTCCTAATACACGAAGATCCATTAGTGGATATTTTGTTTTACTTGGAGGTAGTCCTATCTCCTGGAAATCTAAAAAGCAAGCCACCATTTCTCTTAGTTCTGCTGAGGCAGAATATAGATCCATGAGACGGGTCACTGCAGAATTGGCTTGGCTCACTAGACTGTTTGTTGAGTTTAATCTACCTAATATGGAGCCCATTCCTGTGAAATGTGATAGCCAAGCTGCTATACATATTGCCAAGAACCCTGTCTATCATGAACGGACTAAGCACATAGAGATTGATTGTCATTTTGTCCGGGAGAAACTTCAAGCTGGTTTAATAAGTTTACATCATACTCCCACCGGTGAACAACTTGCTGATTTGTTAACTAAAAGTCTCCCTACTACTACACATCACTATTTGCTTTCCAAGTTTGGGCTTTCAATGCCTCCAACTTGAGGGGGGGGGGGTGTTGAGCTAAGTGTTGCTGCTAAGTATCGAACCCGGGTTTATAGAGTTGTGCTAAACTGTTGTAATCAAGTATCGAACCCGGGTCTACAAGTCTGTTAGTTTGTTAGCTTCTAAATCATAGTTTAGTTAAGTTAACTATAGTTAGTTTTCTGTTATAGTTAGTTGATGTATATATCAGTTGTATCAGTTGTAGTTTTTCACTAACAGTTTTGAATGAAGAAGTCTGAGTATTCGTTCATTTTCTCTCAATTAACATGTATAGACATGAAGGAAAAAAAAAGAAGCATAAAAATTATCTAAATAACCTTCATTCAATTGAAATTTAATAATTTTTACATTGGTTCTTAAGTTCTTATAATAATATTGGTTTGTACTGGAACTTTACCATAATTTTATGTTTTTATATATTAAAGATGGAATCAAAATAATTGGTTTGTAAAGTCGGAATATTGTTAACCTAACTTTTATTTCTTCTACCAAATTTTATATAATTTATAAAATATATTTAAAAAACGTTTTTTTGTTTAACCGGTTCGGTTAGTTCTATTTAGGTTTAGGTTAGGGATTATGGGTTTGGAAAACCGATTATTAACCGAGTCAATTTGGTCAATAAATTGGGTTTTCTTTTTACCAAAGACCGGTTGGTTTTGTAAAAATCATTTAACATAGAGTAAATTTCGGTTTTCGTCCCTGTGGTTTGTGCCCGGTAACGGTTTCAGTCCAATCTTTTTAATTTTCTCAATTTCATCCTTGTGGTTTCTAATTTGTCCCGATCAAGTCCCCGCGTCTAACACCATCCAAACCTGCCGTTAATACTACCTCACATGCCCCTCACGTGAGGGGCTTTTATGTCATTTGACACCCTTTTCTCCCCCTTCATATACCAAAAAACCCTCACCTATGGCCATCGTTTGCACCCCTCACCCCCTTCCTCACGATACTTCCCTCCTCGTTGCTCTCCGTCACGATGGCTTCTTCCTCATCTATGAACGAGGTGACTCACATGTGTTACTGTGGAGCACCTTCTTTAATTCGCACCTCATGGACAAAAGCCAACCCGGGGCGGAGGTTCTACTGATGCGGGATGAAGGTAAGTAATTTCCTTCGAATTGCACAAAGTAACCTCATTTTTAATCTGAATTGTCAACCTAATTTTCATATAGGGATCCAATTGTGGTTATTTTGATTGGGTTGACCCTCCATTGCCAAGAAGATCCGACATATTGACTCCGAGCATAGTGAAGAACAAAGTAAAGGAAGACGACATTTCAAGTGAAAAGGAAATCCAGAAGTTGAAGGTAATTATAGTGTTTAGTTGGGTGTGTTTTATCATTGTGTTCATATTAGTGAAGCTGTTCTAAAAATGGTCTTCCTTGTATGGTATTTTGTAGGTAATTTGTATGGTAATATGTATGGATCTTGAAATGAATGTGGTCTTTTTGTGTTCATATTTGGATGCTATTTATTTTATCGATCTTGAAATGAATGTGGTCTTTTTGTGTTCATATTTGGATGCTATTTATTTTATCGATCTTGAAATGAATGTGGTCTTTTTGTGGTAAAACATAATGTGGTCAAACTTTCCAAATGAACCAAAATTATTGAATTGGCAAATTTGCCACAATGAACTCAAAATGCCAACAGAATATGGGTCAAATTGCCAATATGAATCAAAATTCCAACAGAATGTGGGTCAAACTTCAACCAAAATGCACCCAATTTATCAAATATATATATATATTATATATATATATATATATATATATATATATATATATATATATCCATAACTGCAACTAATATTAAAAAAAATACAACTAAGAGTAGTCTGCAACTAATATATATATCCATAACACGCCAAAATGTTGCAGCCATTACATAAACATTGTTCAAACCAAACTTAGAAACTTAGAAACTTAGAAACATATCATCACAACTTGACCAAACTAAACTTAGGAAAAGTTTTCAAAACATAATTAGTTATGATGAATCCTAAATTGCTGCAGCTGGAGTAGAATCAGTCACACTTTGACCAACTTGTGCCCTTCCAATACATGACCTTGAGTTGTGGCCCTTTTGCTTACATTTTGAACAAGTGACTGTTTGACCAACCCTTAACATTTTTCCCTTGTGCTCAACATTGCTCACTTCATCTGCACTTTTCTTCCTCTTCTTCCTTGGTCTCCCAACTTGAGTATGATGCTTTGGGGCTGTCAGTTTAGTTGGGCAAGAAGATGGCATCCACATGTCCTGACCATGAACTGGGTCAACTGTATTTGCATACACTTTTTTCCAAGTTTCTAACCATGAACTGTGCACAACTTCACTTTTCTCGTATTCAAACATGGCATCCACATGTCCTGACCATGAACTGTGCACAACTTCACTTTTCTCGTATTCAAACATGAATGCTCATTTATAAATGTTTTAACAATCCAAGTTCCTTCTTTATTTTGGTTACTCACATGTAAGACCCATGTGCAAGTGGCCCCCTCTTTTTTGGTTGGTGGGTTCAATAAAGGATTTGACCCACCCATTTTAATTTTTGATTCCTTTTTCTTGGACCCACCTGTTTCTTTCTTAGATTCTTTTTCTTTTGTCTTGCTCCCATCAGTGTTTTCTTTTTCCAGTGACCCCACTTCAAAGTTTGGAATAAAACCATCACAAATAGCCCTAAGTCTCTCATTGTCATTCTTGACAATACTAAGTTGCCTTCTACTCTCTGCTGCCAAATTTATAACAAGTTCCTTAACTAGCTCCCTCTTTGGAAACTGTTGCCCAACATAGAATGGTTCAAGTACTTCAGCTTTCTTCTTTTTCTTACACTTTCTAGCTTTCTTTAGAGCTCTCTCCAAAGGTGTGTCACTGTCCTCTTCACTCCTGCTATCAAAATCTTCATGATCAACTTCACATTCTATATCATTACTCTCTTCATAATCAGAATCTTCATCATCATCACTACATTGATCTTCTTTATCATCATCATTACATTGATCTTCACCATCATCATCATCACTAGATTGATCTTCATCATCATCACTACATTGATCATCCTCATCATCACCTTCGATATTAACTTGGATATCATGTAATTCTTCCTCACCTTTAGTACATAGTTTCTCAGCCTCACCCTCATCTCTTCCACCTTCATTATTAGATTCAAATGCTTTATCAGCCTCAATACCTACTTTCCCGATGAACACTTCAATAAGTTTATACTCTGTAATGTATTTCAACATCTCTACCACATCAGACTTGTTAGCAAGTACCCTCAACCCAAAGTTTAAGTCTTTACCAGGAATCCTATAATGGCAATACCTAACATCCTCATCAGAATAACCTATCTCTTCCAACATACTGTCCAACTCACTGATAGAAAATTCTTCTACATCAACCAGATCGACATAGCTTACCTGACCATCTACATACATTCGATTTGGGAATTCTGTGAAGAATCCTCCATGATTAAGCTTCAGTGAGAACAAAGTAGTAAGTGCACCTACCATTAAACATTCTACCTTTTAGCATTTAGGACAATTTGAGTTACTAAATGGCAAAAATTGTTAAGAGCTTACCATAAAACGAATCAACATCAACAATCTGTTCTGGACTACGAACGTACCAGATACTCAACGCCATGGGGTCGGGAACCTGATGAACTTTCTTCAATCTTCAATCAACTCCAGCGATGATTTTGGAATAGTTGGGGAGCATCGATGATTTTTTAAGTGAATGCGTCGAATAGATTAGGGCAGGGAAGTGCATCGAGGGTTTTTTGATTAATTGGGGGAGAAAAGGGTGTCAAATGACATAAAAGCCCCTCACGTGAGGGGCATGTGAGGTAGTATTAACGGCAGGTTTGGATGGTGTTAGACGCGGGGACTTGATCGGGACAAATTAGAAACCACAAGGATGAAATTGAGAAAATTAAAAAGATTGGACTGAAACCGTTACCGGGCACAAACCACAGGGACGAAAACCGAAATTTACTCTTTAACATATATGTGCAGGTCTACTACTCCCCCAACCAACCCACCATAGCTATCTTCACGTTTCAATCTTTAAAACGGAGCTTAACTTGTAGACTTTTGTTTATGTTTGTTTACGTTGAGAGTAGATTGAAAAACAACTTTACTACTAACGGTTATTTTCAATTTTATAGGCTTATAGCCATATATTGAAAGACAACTTTACCACTAACAGTAGTTGTTTTCAACTAGAATTGCTATCCACATGGTATCGCGAGGTAAAGCGGTTACACGTTGTATTGTTATAATATTGCGTAAAGAACACGAAAATGTAAAAACCTGAGTAAAGCCGTCAGGGGCGGAGCTACTAAGAGCTCAGGGGTAGCGCCCGCTACCCCTGAACTTTTACTGCGATGTGTATTTTTTTTGGTTTTCGGTATTTCGCTACCCCTGAAACGAATTTTTCGCTACCCCTGAAAATATTTTACGCTACCCCTCGAAGAAATTTTATTGTTTTTATTTAAATTCTAACTTGAAAATATGATTAAAAGCCCGTTAAGTACCTAAATTTTTTTTTCGGGGACGCTGCCCCCGAACCCCCGAACCCCCGTTAGTCCCGACACATATATATTTTTTTAACGCTACCCCTGAATTATTTTTATGGATCCGCCCCTGAAAGCCGTTAGAGTTAGAAGACAAACGCTTAATATATTGAGCCTACTACAAGAAAGATATGTTACATGACTACAACCAATATACGCATGCACATAAAGCAGTTGCATTGCTATAGCTACAAAATAAAACGAAAGACTACGTAATGACGTTACAACTAGAAAACCAAGGCTAAAAGTATTAAGCGAGGGACGTAAAAGTTATGGTTCACGACTATATCTCTTACACCACCAATTCTTATATTAAATTTGTTACGCTTAAATAAAAGAAAAAAATACAAATTGAAAAAAGAAAAGAGAGTTTGAAAAAATAAGGGGGATTTCACATTATGTGAGGATTATAAAGGTAAGAGTAATGGTTACCATTCATTTTTTCAACTTCATATTTTTTTCTACCACTTTAGCGTCATATTATCACCTCACACTTTCTCCTCATTTCAAATGTAATGGTCAACATTTAATTTTTCAACCCCACATTTTTAATATTATTTTATTCAATGCAAATTAATTTAAGAATTAAAAAAACTAATAAATAATTAATCTAAAACAAAGAAAATAACATTAACTCTTTAAAATATAACAACAAAAAATAAACCTTAGTTAAAAATAACTAAACCTTAACTAAAATATTAAACATAAACACAATTACACTTAATTAATTATACATATACCTAATTTAAGTAATTAAACCGAAAAATAAACTTAAAAATAAATAAAACACCAAATGAAACTAATATATCCTAATAACCCCAATAGTCGGAATCTGAGTCCCATGAGCCCCACCTGGGTGATCTCGGTTCATCCTCCTATGGATCACGAGACCCTTACTTGTCCTTCAGTCGTTCTTCATCCATAGGTTCTTTTTCTCCAAGTTGGACTTCATCGTCCAGTTCATAAAAGTCTTCAAGTGGCTCTTCTGGTGGATTTTCAGGCAACCAGTAATCGAATGCCCAATTCTAGTAGGCGTCATCCTTCCAAAGGTCATCCACGTTGGGGTTTATAGGAGGTTCAACTGGAACAGGAGGTTAAATAAGCGGTGGGGGAGGTTGAAGCAGAACAGGAGATTCAACCCTTGATGCATAGTTTTCTAACACATCCTCTGGAGGTATTGAAATCATATTGAGGAATTGTTTGATTATATCTTATATGTTTGACATGGTTGTGAAGTGAAATGAATCTCAAAAGTCGATATTTATAGGATTAAATATAGTCGTTATAGAATTATAGCCGTTATATATATAAACACCTAGTTTTATAATATTTATTTTTAATTTTATAATATTTATTATTGATATTAATTATTTTATTTAGTTAAATATTTATTATTTAAATTGTGAAAATGGGGTTTGGGATTAATTTGAGCAAAAAGAGGAAGAAGAGGGTGCGGGGAGAGGGACCCGTGGTATTGGGTTTTGATATGGCGTCGTACCTTGCGTAGTGGTGTTCCCGCGATGGGTTGCAACCACCCGTGGAGGCCGCAGGCTACGGCTCGACTATAACTCTCATCCTAAGAGTATAAGAGCATTCACAACCATTTTTCCATCTTCATTTCTATAATATAACTAAAAAAATATTAATTTTTAAATTTATGTATCATTTTTAAAAATCCCTCAGATCCCATTCTTCATATAAATAATATTTTTTTATTTTACTTTTTATCATTCTTTTCCTTTCTTCCACTCACAAAAGATATAAAATAATAGATATGAAGAATTAGTGTAATATCAAATTTTGAGAATGAGTTTGGTTTTCTCTAAATATATGGACATGAGGTATAGGGATGAAGAATAGGTTCGAGTAGGGTTTAAGTGATTTCTTCAAAATTTGAGCACATCTCCATCTTATCTTTATAATTCAATACAATATTACATTTCTCTAAATTTATATCTACATTCTATTTAACCTACCACATTCATTCTTTATCTTCATATTTATTCTACTCACAAACACTTATGTTATTAATTTTAGTCTTTCTTCTACATCCACAAAATTTACAAAGATGGTTTAATAATGACTATTATATTTTGCATTTAGAGAAGTTAAATTAACAAACTCTAAATTTTAGAGAAGAAGACAAAGATGATGTTAAAGATGAAAAATAATAAAAAACTCTAAATTTTAAAACGGAGATGTAGACAAAGAAACTACCATCTGGTAGACATATAAAAGAAAAAACGTGTGTTCTTCTTAAAAAAATAATTAAAAAAGAAAAAGAAAAAAGGAATATAGTACATAGTGGGTTCAAGTTCCACTTGTAACAATAAATAAATAAATAAATGGGGGTTACATGTTAGGTCAGGGGGTTCTCTACCTATGGTAAGTTTCCTCCTGATGAGGATTGGAGATGATCGGGTGGGTGGGTAATGCCCCGTCAGTGATCCAAACTTGCCTTTCAAAAAAAAAAAAAATAGACAGTTAAGAGCGATTATTATTTAAAGAGAGATTGGAGTGGTC
>JBCNJP010013363.1:0-12487 GCA_039602395.1 Deinandra increscens subsp. villosa
ATGACGAACTTGTTAAATTTCATTCTTTTATTGCGAATGAAATAAGGGGTGAATAGTTGATAATCTTATCACATGTGGATAGAAATAATGGGACGTTATGTCTAAAAGTGAAGCATGTTGTTAATGAACTATGTGGTTGTGAACATGTTTCTGGTTGAACTGAGAGTCACTAGAATTATCATGTAAACTGGAATCATGTGTTTTAGTAATACCTGGTATTATATAACCTTTTATTCGCATGGTTAAAAAGTAAAGTGATTACTGTGGTTAATGTCATATTATGTGACTTTTAGGAATTGCTCATATAGTTGCGTGATGAAATATTTGTTTATGATGTATGTATGTTTGTTGTCGAATGATCATGGTCGATAAAACCTTGATCTTAAGAGGTTGGATAAATAATGACTCTGAATTACGTACATTGGAAGTTATATTCTAACTTTCTAATGTATAAGTTGAATTCAGGTAAAACAAGGTTTGTAGAAATGCAGGATAACTCTATGTTTGAGTATTCAACCTGCATGACGATCGAACGAAGGACTGGCACGCTGAGTCAAAGGTAGAGGTTGTACAAGGCAAGACCATAAGATCACATGTGGCAAAGGTGAGTTACCTAACTTGCATTTTACAGTATGTTGTAGGGTCAGGTTATCATGATTCAACGTATTGTTATCATCACTTCATTAATGGTCTTAAGTTGTTGTATTCGCAAAGAGTTGAGTTGAAATATCATAGTAGACTGTAAGTGGTCAAAGACAGAAATGTATTGAGGTAAAAACCACATGTTAAGCAAGATGTTTGAATATGATCATAAACTTATCAAGGGGTGGGAATAATGGCTCTTGTGAGCTAAAAGACTTACTACATTGA
This sequence comes from Deinandra increscens subsp. villosa, assembly GCA_039602395.1. Classification (NCBI taxonomy): domain Eukaryota; kingdom Viridiplantae; phylum Streptophyta; class Magnoliopsida; order Asterales; family Asteraceae; genus Deinandra; species Deinandra increscens. The sequence goes on from JBCNJP010013363.1 coordinate 871, forward strand.
TCGTAGTATTGTTTGGGTAAATTGGTGATAGTATGGGTTATTTCTATGGTCTGGTTGGTAGTAGTAGATATTATACACTACTAATGAGATGATAAAGTTGTAAAGCAAGATTAAACAGGATTAATCTAAAAGTGACGCTATACATGAAAACATGATTATCTTGTTAAACCTAATTACGAGTTTATGTAATCATGTTAACTGTGATATGCTGGAGTATGTAGATGGTAGCTATGAGTTACCAGTACCTAACATGTGGTAGTTGTTGTTGGAAAGATAATGTGTTGGGTGAGCCATTTAGCATTGTAGCATACGCGTGGGGTGCGTAAGTTATCCATATTGAATTTTAAATCGATGGTATTTGTTGGAACTTTTGTTGTTGTTGTGTAGGACATGCAAATCATTTCTTAGCTTCGTGTTAAATTCAAAATAGCTTGGGAGCGTTAGTAAATGGTATTTTAATGCCTAACTACTTGCATTTCTAATGGGTTGTATTACCCTAAACAAGTCACTTAAGTATGTAAGAATTTACTTATGTAAGTGGAAGATGTTCATAACGTATGTTGTGTTAAATGGTGACTAATGAAATAATGAGTGGTGTGTTTTCCTGTAGCTTTGACAGGTCTTCAAGTGGCTGTACATAAGTAGACGGGTGGTGATCTCTAATGGGTCATTCACATGCTAATATATTAACTGTTATAATATGGTAATGTTGTTGGTATTGAACAGGTGGATCAAATACCACATAAGTGGTGTTAAGCAGATATGGACATCTATGGGTCCTCGTGTGTTGAACCTACCATGCACTTGAGTAATGGCATGGTTTGAGATATATGACTGTTATGTTAATTAAAATAATTATTTGTTAGATGAATGATTGAAATATTGGGTTCTCACTTAGCGTTGGCTAACTTATTTGGTGTGAACCATGTAGGTAGTGAATGTGATGACTAGGATGTGATGCGGCCAAGCCTTATGAATCTTGGTGATGAACTGGAACCGGGTGAAAGAAATGGAAGATGTACAATTTAAAGATAAGTGGGTCAAGGCTCGTGGAATCAAGTCTTAGGAACGGGTCAACAAAGTGGAGTATAAGGTCACACATGATGTGTAGACTTTTAATAGGTCATGCTAACCCTTTTAGTCGTGTTTTGGAGTTAAGCTCCATGAGTTGCTTGGTTGTTTGATTTTGTAATTACCTGGTCGGTTTTGGTCATGTATGTTGAAGTTGTGTCATGTTGATAAAACAGGTTGACTTTCGTAAGGATACTCGAACTTACGAATAGGTCATGCCAAAATTTTGGTTAAAAGTCGGCAATTTAAAAGCATACTTACATCTTAGTATGTTTCAAGTTTTAATCTTGTGTTGGTAGTTATATAAATTAAAAAAAAAAAACTGGGCCTATCTTCCGCAAAAGTCGTAATTATTTGATTTATGGGTAACGGGTGTTACAGAATCGATCGAAGCATGTTTAAGTTTTTTTATTGTGTTTATGGTTTTTATTTTTTAGTCTTAGCATCCGGTTTCCTTCCGCTATGACTGCGGGGGAGTATTGGATCATAAGACTATATTAAGTTTATTATTGTAGCTCACGAGCCCAGTTTAGGTTATTTAGGGTTTTAGTATTTCCTATATATTATAACATTAGTTATCAATCAAGTTAATTCAGTTATTCAGTCATTATATTATCTTACAAAAAGAAACTATCATTAAGTTCAAAATGGAAATAAAGTAGGTCATAAAAGTTACTTGGGCAACACTCTTGTAGTAACAAAACTTAATTGACTTTTGAGTATATGATTGATTGAGGTGGGTAATTACCATATCATTATCGGCAAGACTAATTCTATTGATGCTGAAAGAGTATACCCACGGCAGTTATCATCACTGTAACGGTGAGACTATTATTGCAGATCAGATCTACTTCCCAACTTCTAGTTCCAAACAAAAGCTAAATCTCAATGGATAAAAGGGATTAAACTATTTAGAGTGCAGAAGGGTGTACCATACTGCAGCAAATTACATTGCATCAAATCAAGTAGCATGTAATACATGAAGGACCTAACATATGCATAATTTTCAACATACATAACACTTGACTTCTACATATCGTTTGCTTCTGTCTAAAACAAAAAGGATCCAAAAGGTATGCTTGCAGAAGGGGTTTTACATAGCAGCAAATTACATTGCATCAAATCAAGTAGCATGCACCACATGAAGAACCTAACATATGCATAATTTTAACATAACTTGGACTTCTACATATCGTTTGCTGCTATATAAAATAAAAAGATCCCAAAGGCAAGTGAACTTGTTAAGAGACCCTCTGAACAAAAATATAATAGCGCATCGACAATTGCACTTTGGGGATGGCAGAATTAAAATTTGCTAATGAAATTTGTGTAAATTTCATAAATTCATAAATTCATAAGAAATATTAGATATTATTTAGTAATTTAAAAACTAATGGTATTTAAGTAATCACATATACAACAGGGTCAAAAGTAATATGAAATGAAATTCTAGCAGATTGATAAACATAATTCAAAATTCTAACACGAAAGAAAACCTAAATCCTTAGAAAATAATGATGCCTATTAATATGTTCAAAGAAAATGATGATAAATTTATAGAAGAATAACATAATGGAAAACATAGAGATCTAAAAATGTACATGTTCAAAGTATTTACCATTTTTTTCTCTTACTTCAACACACAATCATCTATGAGTATATCCCAATTCTTTTAATGTTTTACTTAATAATATCATGTTGATTGAAGTCTCCTCTATCAATGTTTCCCCAAAATCAATTTGGTATGTAAGTTTGTATAAACGTTATCTAGTTCAGGGATTCAGGTCATGATCGTCGTACCTTAAGATGGAAAGGATCCTGATTTTTTTAATCATCATTTTAGTTTTCATATTAAACAAACAACGGTTACAACTCAACATGAAGTACAAGGGAGTCGGGCAACAAGCTGCGCCGCCAACCCCTTCTGTATAGCAAAACCTAACCGAGTGAAAACCACATTCAAGCCACTAGGAGTCGCCACATTCCCATTCATGACCTTCTGGACGCGGGTCAACGTATTCACAGCCTCCGAGCAAGGTAACCGAAGGTGTCAAACGCAAAAGGCACGAACACATGTTGATTCGCCAGACACGCTCCCTCATGTTTGCGCACTTTCCCTGCAGCAGCGTTCGTGGTAGCCTGGCCTGCCCTGAATCCAGAGCCCTTGAATCCTGATTTGTAAATTTGAATATCTTCTTCTGTAATTTCTGTAAAAATAAATAAAAAACTTACAAATGAAAAATCAATGGAAAAATGGGATTTACGATGACTAAGGTAATGAGGCCAGAAATTAAGAAATTTAATGAAGTGGAAAAAGTAAGGATTCAGTTTTTGAGGACCAATTCGTAACCGGAGAGTGCAACAAATTTATGTGAATTGAAGAGAAAAAAGTCTAAATTTTAAAGAATCGGGAACATAATTTCTAAAATTGATGATAAGCCAAAATGATTTCTTTATTTCTAATCACAATCATACGTACATAATAGGAGAATAAATAACCAAAAGCTAAAGAGATATAATAGGAAATTCAATAATATCCCTAAACTTAAGGCAACAAAATAATTGATTGAGAGATAAAAGAGGAGCAAATAATTATTGGAAAATACTGAAACTTCAATACTCCCCCTCAAGTTGGAGCGTGGAGATCTTTCGTGCCCAACTTGTTAAGAAGAAACTTAAGTTGATTAGCTCCCAATCCTTTTGTAAAGATATCTGCAATTTGCATCTTTGTGTCGATGTGTAGTGGTTGAATCTCCTGAGTGTCCACTCGTTCACGGACGAAATAGCAATCCATTTCAACATGCTTGGTTCGTTCGTGAAAGACGGGATTGTTGGCGATAAGACGAGCTGCTTGGTTATCACATAATAATGGAGTTGGTCCAGATATGTTGACATCAAGCTCTTTCAAGAGCCATCGGACCCATAAAACTTCGCTTACTGTGGAGGCCATGGACCAGTATTCGGCTTTGACGGAGGATCGGGAAACAACAGACTGTTTCTTGGTCTTCCATGAGATGGGAGCTCCCCTAATAGAAGAAGATAACCAGTTCGCGATTTTCGAGTGTATGGACACCCGAGCCCGTCTGAATCGCAATATGCCGTGAGATTGTATCCTCCTTCTCGAGGGAATAGGACTCCTTGTCCTGGAGAACCTTTTAAGTACCGTAAAACCCTGTAAGCTGCATCTAAGTGACTTTGTCTTGGATCCGCTACAAATTGACTCAATATGTTAACTGAGTAAGCAATGTCTGGTCGTGTGACTTGCAGATAAAGCAGTCGTCCTATAATCCGACGATATTGGCTTGCATCAATCTTTGGTTCGTCTTCACATCTGCCCAACTTTAAATTTTGTCTAAAGTGTATTTTCGTTGGCTCAAAACTAACCCTTCGGCAGTTGTGGCAACTTCAATGCCAAGAAAGTATTTGAGGCCTCCAAGATCCTTAATGCTAAACTGCTCGTCAAGTTTCTGTTTTGTGTCTTGTATTTTTCTAGAGTCATTCCTAACTATTATAACGTCGTCGACATAGATGAGGGCGACTATAAAAATTTGGCCTTTCTTGTAAATGAAAAGAGAATGATCGGCCTTGGACTGATTAAAACCGAATTGAACTAAGGCATAGGTGAACTTGTGGTACCAATTCCTTGAAGCTTGTTTCAATCCATAAAGGGACTTCCTTAGCTGGCAGACTTTAGTATCTCCTTCCTTGATAAAACCTTGAGGAACTTTCATGTAGATTTCTTCCTTTAGGTCTCCATGTAGGAAGGCGTTGTCTATGTCAAGTTGATGAATGCTCCAATTTCTCTTTACCGCTATTGCAAAGAGAGTTCTAACGGTAACCAATTTTGCCACCGGAGCAAAGGTGTCATGGTAGTCCACCCCCTCCATTTGGGTGAACCCCTTTGCAATGAGCCGAGCTTTGTATCTTTCAACTTCTCCATTTGGTTTGTATTTTAATTTGTAAACCCATTTTGAGTCAATGGCATGCTTTCCATCTGGCAATTCTTCAAGGGTCCAAGTGCCATTTGCTTCAAGAGTGTGGATTTCTCTTTTCATGGCCTCTATCCACCTGTCATCTTTTATCGCCTGATAAAAAACTTTGGCTCATCGGTGGAATCAATGGCCGCTAAAAAAGCTTTATGAGTATTAGAGAAATTTTCATAAGAAACAAAATTGGAGAGAGGATGTACCATTGAAGAGACTTGAGGTGATGCGGTTTGTGCATGGTCGACCGATTTGGGGAGTTGAACAACATAATCCTCAAAATATTTCAGTTGAGTTCGATTACGTTTCTCATTAATAGACTCAGATGGCGGTTCTTGCAATTCTTCGTGGGCTCCATAATTTTGGGTGTTAGTGGTTTCTGAAACAAACTCATTTGTGGGTGATGAGTTGTTCCCATTTAGGCTTGAATTTGATTCCAAAGTGTACTGATCATCTTCTATGTGGACCTCTATGTGGCCATTATCGAAAACACTTGGATTTTCCTCATGATCATGTGCCACCCAAAAGGGTGAGTCAAAACCATCAGAATGCAATGTGTTATTTTTAGTTTCCAACTTATCAAAAGGAAAATTATTTTCATGGAAAATAACATCTCTAGATGTTATAATTTTCTCATTTTCAATGTCAAAAATCTTGTATCCTTTTATCCCTTGGGGATAGCCAAAAAAACACCCGGTCTCCCCCTCACTTCAAATTTATCACCTCTAGTTTCATTACTCCTATGATACACGAGACAACCAAAAGTTTTCATGAACTCGTAATCGGGCTTTTGCTCAAAAATAATTTCGAAAGGAGTCTTGTTTCCAATAACCTTAGAGGGTAAACGGTTGATAATATATGCGACTGTTAAGACGCATTCGCCCCAAAACTTCTTTGGTAAGTTGGCTTCAAACCTTAAGGCACGTGCCGTCTCCAGGAGATGTCTATGCTTACGTTCAACAACTCCATCTTGTTGCGGAGTGTGAACACAAGTGGTTTCAAGAAGAGTACCATGTTCTTTATAAAATTCCATCATGTCATTAGAAGTGAATTCACCTCCGTTATCACACCTAATCCTCTTGATGGTTTTATTAAACTGGGTTTGAACCATTTTATGAAAATCGATGAGACATCTACTTGCCTCATGCTTAAACTTTAGCAAGTAAACCCAAACAGCCCTACTAAAATCATCAACAATGGTTAAAAATAACTTGCTCCAGAAAAAGATGGTATTCGATATTTTCCCCAAATATCACAATGCAAGAGATCAAAAATACCTTTGCCTTTAATGCTTCCAATAGGAAAAGGGAGTCTAGTAAACTTTGCCTTAGAACATGAGTCACACATTTTATTAAAAGTAACATTACTAAGAAAATCAATTTGAGTTAGTTTTTCACCGGAAGCGTGTCCCAATCTTCTATGCCAAACGTCACTGGTTGTCATCATAACTCTTTTCTCTTTTCCAAGCAACCCCATTCGGTATAAACCATTTTTGCACTCACCCGCACCAATCAAGTCCCTTGTGTGAAGCTTCTGCATGACACAAAAATCAGGAAAAAATGTTATGACTGGTTGAAGTTCTTTGCTTAACCGGCTTACAGACAATAAATTGCATGTAAATTTAGGAATATGTAGCACATCTTTTATTTTGGTCCCTCCTGGTAAAGAACATTCTCCTCTTCCTTCAACGGGTATGCTAGACCCGTTAGGAATGATAACAGGGGTTTCAATGTGACTTTTGGACATGTTTTCAAGAATGCTAGCATCATATGTGATGTGCTCGGTAGATCCCGAGTCTATAACCCATTCCTTACCAAAGTTACCTCTTTCCATCTTGAAGGCCGTGGAGGCACTTGCTTTGTTGACATTACCGTTTTCTGCAAAGTGCTTCAAAAAGCTTTCGTATTGTTCATTCGTCAAGCCAGGTATAGGACTCGAGACTTCACTGATGCAAGCAGCTTTGGGTTTGTTGTCGACTTTCGTTTTCATGGCCACCATTCGGGATACCCGATTATTTTAAAACAACCATCCCGAGAGTGCCCGTCCCTGTTACAAACGGTGCAGTGTTCAACGGTCTCGCTCCGTTTAATGTCCTTCGATCCAAGTCTGTCACGACGCTGATTATTGCTTCCATCACGTCGCCCGGGTAGGTAAGCTTTGAAGGCAGCGGCTTCTGTGGGGTGTTTCTTTCCAGTAGTGATTGCTCTTTGTCGTTCATCTTCAGCCACCATATGATATGCATTCTCGAGGTTCGGTGTAGGATTCGTGGCTAATATTTGGGTCTTAATGACAGAGAAATCACTATCAAGACCCATGAGAAACTGATACAACCTCTCCTTCTCTTTTAGTTCCGTGAGTTTCTTGCCTATACCACATTTACAGCCACTACATATGCATCGCGGAGTGGGCAAAACGGTTTGGATTTCATCCCATAGGCTGCGTAGCTTGGTGTAATAAATGGAAACAGAAGTTCCATTTTTGACGGGTAGTGGCCAAGTTTTGCTTCAGTTCATACACTCGAGGAGCGCTTGCCTTTCCGAATCGCTCCAGAAGATCAACCCATATTTCCGAAGCGGTGTTGGCATACTTTACGCTGCTCTGAATTTCCTTTTCCATTTCAGCCGTTAGCCAACCTTTTACCATGGCGTCACAACGCATCCAATAATCGTGTTCGGTTGAACCAGTCTCCGGTTTCTTGAGTTTTCCATCGACGAATCCAAGCTTGTTTTTGGCCAACAAAAAATTGAGCATCTCTTGCGACCAATCAGAATAGTTTATGTCATTAAGTATATCACTAACATGAACGTGCCTTGGGGAATCCGAAGCATGGATGTAGTAAGGAGAATATGAATCGGGTATGGTTTCTTTCTTGTTGGTTCCAGCAACGTCGTCTCCCGTCATGGCGAGGAGGAAGACGATAGGGTACGGGGATAGGGTTTTAGAAGGTTAATGGCTGCTCTGATGCCATCTAAAATTGATGATAAGCCAAAAGGATTTCTTTATTTCTAATCACAATCATACGTACATAATAGGAGAATAAATAACCAAAAGCTAAAGAGATATAATAGGAAATTCAATAATATCCCTAAACTTAAGGCAATAAAATAATTGATTGAGAGATAAAAGAGAAGCAAATAATTATTGGAAAATACTGAAACTTCAAGATAACTAGGCTATCGATGTGTGAAAGCCAGAAATTAATGAACTGTGGTTCTTTTCAAATATCTTAAAAACATTAGTTTTCAAACGTAATAAAACATGGAATTCAGAGAATAAACTGATTTCAAATTCCTTATTTATCAAAAGCAATAGCTGAGTTGTACTCTGCATTTTAACTATTTCCTCCGGATGGAATTTTTTAATTGGCAAGGACACATGTTTCTACCTCATGGTTTTCATATTTACTGTGGGTGGGGGCAAGTTTTTTTTACTGTGGGTGTATTGCATTTAAACCAAAGCATTTCTTTGTCTTCTTTCAAAAAATCATGAGCTGTATCTCTCTTTTCATTCTATTATAATTCTCTTTCCTCACTAAGAAGAATCAGATATCTCCGACGTCCGGTCACCTGCAACGAAATTTGTGCTATTGTTGTTGCTCCGATTACGGCGTCGTGCTTTGTTGTTGCTCTGATTCCGGCGTCGGCAGGCCGCCGATGGCGGCTTACCCGCCGATCGTAGATGCGACTGGATAACGTTCAGGCATTGCTCCATTTTACACTCCGGTAGGCTTCCTGATTTGGTAATGATGATGCGAGTGACGTCATTCGTTTGCTCCGTTTTCCACTCTGGTAGCATTTCTTTGACGTATTTTGTAACGTTCAAGTGACGATTCTGTGTACCAACATAGAGATGGTTCTATTTTGGTGGGTTTTCTGGGCATTTCTCCCCAGATTTGTTGATGGTCGGAGTTTTTTTTAACCTGGAATTAAGGCTTGAGATCGACGGCGTTGAGGCTTTGCATCTCTTTTTACAAGATGCTTTTAGCTTTCTTCCGTTGTCTCTCTCTCTCTCTCTTTCTCTCTCTACAGAGAGGCTTTTCTCTTCCTCCATCTACTGACGGCGGCGAGACGAATCAGACGATGTATAGCTTTCATCAGATCTGAGATTTCGTAGTGTTTCCGGATGTTGGTAAAGATTAATCGAAGCTTTTCGTCTGTCATGAGTGACCTTTTTGGGCGTTTTCTCGGATCTGATTTTTTCGTTGCTCTCTTTTGTAACCGGATCTGAGTAAAGCTTGGTCTTTGCTCTCTAGTGAAAGCTTTTCGCACTCGAGATCGAGCAGTGATGATGGTTTTCGTTACATTTGAGGGCCATTTTTACGAGATGAGGCCATTTTGAAGGCCGGTGACTTTCGACGTATGTGACGATTTTGATGGTTTTTTTGAGGTCGTCAAGTTGGCTGTGATGCTTTTTCTGTTTCGGTTGAGTTGAGTAAAGATGGCTAGCCAATATTTACAACCATTGTTATTTTATTTCTTAGCTCCTCATCCTTTGCAGATCTGAGCCAAGTTTTTTTTTTCCAACTTTTACCATGTTCTAAATTCCAGATCTAAATCTGATTGTGTTTATCTGTTCGTTGCATGTGATAAATTTATGATGCCCTAACCTGAGCCTGTAAGGCGGTGATGGTGACGGATGTTAGGGTTTGGGATTAATCTTCTTTGGTTAAAACCCTTAAGTCTGATTTGTTGTTTTTTTACACAAAAGCAATTACTTAATGATGATGTTGTTGGCTATCTACTTCATGAGGTTGTGTTGTTCTTTTGTTACGATTTTGTTTGCTTAAGGGTGTTTTTTAAAGTTTGTAAATGTTGGAAAAAGGCTATGATGATCATTATAACAAATGGTGTACATGAACTGAAAATCACCTTGGCAGGGCAAATAAATTCTTTTGCAGCCATTTTGTTTACATGCTTATAAAAAGTTTACAATTTGGCGGTTTTGATCTGAGCCTTAGGATTCCAAAGCTTGAAACTTTATGTTTGCCTTTCTTACGAAAATATTTTTTTTCTTTCTTTTCATTCTTTTTACCCTTAATGATTTTAGTGTTTATTAACCCTCAAACTTTACCACCATGAAGAAGCTTATCAAGAAATACATGACAATGGCATGAATTTGTTTATTTTTTACTAAGGTTTATTTAAGATATGTGCTTTTATATATCTCTATTATAACATTGGTATATAATGTATATATATATATATATATATATATATATATATATGTATATATATATATAATTTTAATATACAGTTGCTTTTGATATATTACACATGTTTTATAATAAATTTTATCTGAAACTCAAAGTTAACACATTAAAAGATTATTCATCTTTTGTGTTTTCCTAAGAGAATAAAAAATAATTGAATTTCAGTAACTTTAATTTTTTTTTGCATGAGGTATTACTTTCAAGTCAAAGCACTACTCATATCTCATGTCGTATGCTGGGTTTTCAAGGGTTGCTTTTGTAATCAGTTAACTTTGTTGCATGTTTTGTGATGTAATATCTATGACTACGGTAATGTATGCTGACAAAAAATGTCAACCCGCAGCAACGCGCAGGACTTTTGCTCGTTCATATTAAAAGAGTTACGGAAACAAATAATTAGAAATTTGGACTTAATCATATAAGAAGAAAGTTTAGGAAGGTTGATGATAACAAACCTGCAAGTGGAAATCATGGAAATGAATGGGAAATTAAGAAATGTGAAAGATTATAAATACAAATATGCGTATAAATCAATATATCAGAAACCTAATTATCAATCAACCAAAACAGTGAAACACTTACTTGTTAATATTCAATCAAAAGATACCTCTAGTCGATGGATTTCCATTGCAGTGTAAACATCTAGGAAACATAAAATTGGAATTGGAAGAGAGAGCGGGTATAAATAGTTGGATATGGTGGTTTAATGAAATCGATGGGTTGGAATGGTGAGGGTTAGATCAGACGAAGGGGCAGAAGAATGCGGTGGGCAATAGGGACGCCGTATGAGAGGGTTGTGGTGGAGAGCGTTGATAATTGGGGATGAGGGGTTAACGATGGTAGGCGAATGCTGATGTGGGGGTGGAGAGTCGACGTGACGTTTCAGATGATGAGGCCGCAAAAGTCTAACGAATCATAGATGACCCGTCGGTGTTACATTTTTTTCACGTCGGAATCAAGGTCATGATCATCATAAATTAACCACCGGCGTTATATTTTTTTCAGGCCGGAGGCAAGGGTATGGTCCTCAACAAAGACTACAAACGAAAATGTAGAAAATGTAGACATACAATAAACTTACATGGGTCTAGAAGATGATAGATGGGGAGGAAAACAAATGGGGCTTGGATGTTTTTATATAGGTTCAAAGAAACTATACATATTCCTAATAAGTGTATGGTAATAAAGGTTTTAATTATGAAAGATTAATATAATAATAGTACAATAAGAGTTAAGAATATGAATGATCTTATAATTATAAACCATAATAACTATTATTATTATCTATTTATTAGTATTATTATTATGGTGATAATAATGGTATGAGAGTTGAGAGTGTGAGTAGTCATGTGTT
>JBCNJP010013364.1:0-12487 GCA_039602395.1 Deinandra increscens subsp. villosa
AACAGAAAGTCCCCGAGATATTTAGCCATTTCCTTCCCGACCCCTTTCATAGCAATTTTAGAAACCAGCCGCCGCCAGATGGTGCCGACAGCGATGGGCCGGATCCCGTTATCAGGTTTTAGCAGAGGTGTGAGAGGGGCCGACGCCACAAACTCAGCCAGGCCGAGGGGGCACCTCCCCCCCAACCACAAATTGACTACCGAGGTAATAGCCTCGAGGAGGTCGTTAGCAACGGCAGACCCTTCCCCGCAGAGGCTGTCCAGAAGGTGCTGGGCCCGCAACCCGTCCCTCCCGCACGAAGTCCCTTTGAGAAACGATTTAATGCAAGCCAAAACAACTTCGATGGTAGCCACAAGTGGGGGCTCGGTATGGGGCGCAGACGGCAAGGAGGGGGGTGGTAACACCGGATGCTTCTCCTCCAAAACCCGAGTGGTGGCAGGTCCAAAAGGCGCAACCCCAGTGGGATTAACCCTCCTTCCATTGCGTGTCCTCTATGTTCCGAGATGGAGGACACCTCCAACCATATTTTCGTCGAGTGTCGGTTCGCATAGTCCCTATGGGATTATATTGGTAGATGGGTTCAGTTTCCAGCTTTCTACATGTTCAGCTCACATGATCTACTTATAATACACAGATATATCCGAAGAAATGCTGTAAAAAAGAAGTCGGCTCAATTGGTGATCTTCACGGCTATTTGGAGTGTCTGGTGGGCAAGGAACAATCAACCAAGTACCAGTAGCGATGACTAAGATAATAGAAAGCGGTAAGGTACTAAATCACCTTTGGATAACAAGCCGTTCGAGGAAAAAGATCTCGTGAGAGAATTGATGCGCTTTTAATCTATCTAGTATTACGATGTAACATGATGGTTTTTGGTGTCTATAGTTTTTTTCTTGTTCTTTTATTTTCAGCTTTGTACTTTTACCCACCTACTTTTGGTTTGCTTATAATATATGCTCGTCGTTTAAAAAAAGTTTATATTAATTAATGTTATTTAAAAAAGATTTAAAGACATGTTGAAAGTGAATGTTGTAGAAAGATGATGCCGGCTACAACAAAAGTCAAATTTATAAAGTAAAAGAATTGTTTTTTCTTCCCTGATTTAATGATCCACCGTAGCCATCAACATCCTCGTGACGATGTAATTCATTTCCCAACGGCTAATTAATTGAAAGAGACTCGCCACCAAGATTCATGCTAAAATCAAGCCCAAATCAGGCCCAATGGTCGGTGACCCGACCCACATCCCCATCCCCATCATCTACAAACTTAAAACAACCAATGTCTATGAAAACACAACTCATCTCCATGGAATCACTTTGGAATTTAGAAGACAAATTGAATCTTTCAACACAAGAATCTGTGATCATCTTCGCGGGATCCGCCTTTCTCGTCGTGGCGGTTATCGGGCTTTGTGTCGCCACGGCATTCAGAAAGAGAGGTACGAAAAACATTCAAGACGGTGGCGGTGTGATCGACCCCGCGGGGGCGAACGGGTCAGCGGGGCAGTGGCTAAGGTTGAAGAAGGGTTTGACGGGGTCGGTTCGATGGAGCAAAGCGAGTAAATGGGACGGGAATTTGAGTACGAGCCGGAAAGAGCAGCCCACACCGTTGCTTGCTAGTGGTGGAGGTGAGCGGGGGTGGCCCAGCCATAATGCGGGTTCACCGGTGTGGCAGCGGCCCATACTAATGGGCGAGAAGTGTGAGTTTCCGCGGTTTAGCGGGCTCATTCTTTACGATGAAAGAGGAAAGCCGTTAGATCGGGACAACTCTATCGATATCCAGGTATGTATTTGGTGTAAAAATATGTATAATTAAAGTTTTAAAACATAATATTAAACGTGTTAATATTTTAATTAGATTCAAAATGCAAAATGCAAAAGGTTAAACCGAACCATCTATCATTATTTGTTACCTTACTTTAAAATTTTGTTATTTCTTAGTATATAGGATTCAATAAGTAAATCATCATAGAAATTATGGATTTCTAACGATCTGAATTTATTTTAAACTCATGTAATACATAAGTTTCTAGCCTAATTTACGTTATATATAAATATATAGTCCGATTAAGAGTTTGAACTTGTTTTTTGTTTGTGTGATTGCAGGAACAACCCGTTGTAAGAACTACTTTAAGAGATCTTTTGTAGTTCAATCTCGTTTTTCGATTTTGTTGGTATCAAAATACGAGTGTAATTAGTCGTGTCTTTTTCTTTATAATTTAGTAAAACTTTATGGAGTAAGTCCGTGAGCTCGATAACAACTTTTCTTTTGGCAAATTCGTTCATATATACTTTTGTTTATAAGTGTGCAAACGAACCGAGCCATTTATCATTTATACTTGGAAACTTTCATACCACAAGATCTCTTTCAATAGCTTCAATCCTTCAAACATTTCTTTCTTATATTTCAACCACTCAACGGTACTTATTCTACAACTCAAATAAACTAGGTTAAAAAAACAATTATCAAGAAATATGTTTGCTAAAAAATAAAATTTGTCATTTTATTTGATCAGTCCAAGATAGTTCAAATGCTATTATATTTTTAACGGACTAGCTCGTTAAAGAAGAGCTCGTTAAAGCTTCTTTAACGAGCTCGAGTGTGAGCCTAATTAAAGCTTATGTGATAAGAAAGCGTTTATTTATAAAATTTAATTATTGTATTTTCTACAATAAATGTTATTACAAAAAATCTAACTAAATGATACATTATTTTATAAATAAAATTTGTAATTATAATTATATAAAAGAGTAATAATTATATATTATATATAAATAATAAATAATATACGAGTTAGCTCAGGTGAAACTTGAGTTTATGAATCGAATTCGAGCTTTAGATATCTCCAATCAAGCCAAGCGCAGGCCTTAAGTCATCGTGAAAACAAACCTAGATTGTTTATTATCAATGGTTAATAGAGTTAAGTTATTCTAAAAAGGCTAGAATGATTTTTATTATAAGAAAAAATTATAAACCGGCTCAATGAACTTCGATTGAACTCATTGTAGTAGTGTTGGAATACCGCTCGTCAAATTCTAAACCTTAAAACTAACTATTAGAAACAATGACGAGCAGGAATACACACTGCACTGGAAAATATAATTTCTAAACGTTAAACGCTAAACCCTAAAAAAACATTGACCAAGTAGAAAAGACACAATGACGAGTAAAAAGAAACAATAAGTTAGAAACGTAAATTTTAAAACTTAAAAGCTAAAACCTAAAGCTAAACTCTAAAAACAGGGCCGGCCCTGGGCACGGGCCAGATGGGCTACAACCCTGAGCATCAAATTGGAAGGGGCATCAATTGCGAACGGCGATCTTATTATTTTTCGAAGAGAACACAACATCACATCAGTCATCACTCATCAGGTGATATTGTTTCATTTATTCTACTTTTAAATATATTTTTGTCATTGATATCATGCCCCTTCGTGTACAACCATCTGGTGCCCAAAATAGAAAAAGAAAAAAACAACAAGAAAATTTACTCAATCTTTACAAGGATCTTTAAAAAATATTTTAGACATGAAGGTAATACTAGTGGAGAAAATGTTGATGAAAAGAATGTGAAAGACAATAATATTAGTAAAAATAAAGTTGATGAAAGTAATGGTAATGAGAATAATGTTGATGATAATAATGTTGAAGACTATAATGTTGAGAAAAATAATGTTGATGAAAATGAAAACGAATTTGATAGAATGTTTGAAGATAATGAAAATCATTTTAGATGATTTATATGTTGTAATTTAACTGTAAGTTTGAAACTTTTTATTTAGTTAATAAAATCGGCGTGGGGATGAGCCGCTTAGCTTGACTAGGTTCCAAACCCTTAAAACTTTGTGCTGTACTATTTAAAGTTTTTAAGAGGGGGTAAATTTTCGACTCACGCCCTGAGCATCCAAATTTATCAGGACCGGCCCTGTCTAAAAAACAATGGCAAGCAGAAAAGACACAATGACAAGTATGAAGACACAATGAGCTAAAAAAACATAATTTCTATAAATTTAAAGCTAATCCCTAAATCTTAAACCATAAAGCTAAACCCTAAAAACAATGACGAGCAAAAGAGACACATTGAGCTGGAAAACGTAAATTGTATAGCCTAAAAGCTAAATCATAAAAACTAAACCCTTTAGAGATAAAAGCTAAGATCGTTGAATTAGACGACCAATTCCCATGTCATTAGAATGAGTTCAATCGGAGTTCGTTTGAGTCGGTTAAAGAGTTTTTAAAAATCATATCTAGGCTTTTTAAAACAAACGGTCTTTTTAATTGAACCAACTTTGGATAATATTTATTTTTTAAATTACACTTATTAAATTACAAATACTTATATGTGTACACTATAAACGGTTAAACTATCATTATAATTTGAAGATTTCTTTATTTTTTTTTACACCTATATCATAATCTTTATCTCTGTCTACATCTCTAAAGTTTAGAGTTTTATGAATGGTGATTATATAAATATTAACGTGTACTATTCATCTATCTTCTTAATATTTATGAGTGTGTAAGAAATAAAAATTAAATAAGTGTTTGTGAGTGTTATAAAGATAAAGATGAAGAATGAGATGTAGTAGGTTAACAAAACTTAAAGATAAATTTTTAAAAAAATGTTATACTTACTTGAATTAAAAGATGAAGATAAATATTTTATGGTTTCATCGGATACATAAATGTTGCATTTATTCCGTTTTTATTTGTACTAAAAAAAATTAAGATTGAAAATACGAGTGTTCAACTAATCGAATCTTTAATCTCGAATTAATCGAATCGAACTATTCAATTTTGAAAACCCGGATTCAAATTCGAAGTACATTTGAACAATTCGATTCGAAATAGGCATCCCCTCGAATTCGATTCGAGCTTAATTAGTTTTAAAATCCAAATCGAATTCGAATAAATTCGAAATTATTTTAGTAAAACATACAAATCTATAAAATTAATAGAACACCTAAAAGACAAATGAATCCACATAATACCAATTTTTGATGCGTGAATTAGAGAAGGTGTGCTCTCAAATTGAAATATTTTAAGCGGTTAAAATCTTTAAAAACTTTAACTAGGTAAAAATTATGAGTTGTCCATGTAAAGTAATTCAAAATAATTGTATGAATATATATATTTATTTATATACAAATTAATATATAATATATATGTGGGGGGAATATTTCTAAAAATCTAATCAAATAATAGTTTTTTTTTTTTTTTTTTTCAATGCGCATCTTGGTTCTATTCTCACCGGGTGTTTCTTAAAATAATGGGGTTTCTTTGATAAAATAAAGGTGATATGGTTGATATACGAACTTTCTTTCAAAGATGTGTAAAGACTGTCAGACAATCTACGGCTGTTCACAAAAATAACACCACTTTTAATATTACAAAAATCTTAAAACGAATAAGTGAATCACGCATATTATTAATTTTGTTACCCCTTTTTAGTCTTGTAAATAAAACAATTAATTAAAATAGGTGATAACTTGGACCAATTGGAAAATGGAGCGGGTTACTTGATCATGTGGATCACCTGCTCAAATCCTATTTATCTATTGCCGGGTGATTTTGATACTACTATTCAATTTCTCAAAGGTCCTCCGGCCGGTTGAAATGTCCATCGTAGCCCTTTGCAAGTTCAAGAAAAAGTGCCAATTACCTTCGGACTTTTATCTTCATTCATCGATCTAAGAAGATGACTTCTAAATAAGATCTAAGTGAATAGTCGAAATCATATTACTAATTATCCGCGTGCAAACACAATCTTTTTCTTTTTGAACGACATGTTTGGGTTCAACGGCATTTTATATACCATAAGCAAACCTGGTTATATTCGTGATTTTACTTTATATGTATACAAAGAAAACCTGGTTATTTTCGTGATTTTACTTTATATGTATTTAAAAAAAAATGATTCATAAGCACCTTTTTTTAGCATAGTCAAATAGTTAGTTATCTACTAAGCGAGCATGTGTAACAATTATGTTTTGGGTCGAATTGGACTGTTCACTTCATCACTTGTATCTTATCCAGAAGTATTCTTCTCAGATCTACCTATGAGGATAAAAAGTCCAAGGGTCATTGGTATGTACATTATTACATTTTCGGCTCCGAGTACTCCATTCGCAAGGTCATTGGAAGTGCGGTTCCTCGTATGTTTAGGCATTTTGACACCCATAAGGACCGAAACAGGAAAAATCGAGAGTCAAAGACGAACAAGAAAAACATACCAGAGGTAAAAGTAACAGCCGGGTTCAATGACCCGGTTCGTTTAACATGTTTATATTAACGTCTCAGTAAATGACACGTTTAACTAAACAAAGTCAAACCCTCTACCATAACATGTCAACACGGCCCGTTTAACTAAGTAATCAAAGATACGCATATTACATAACCGACCAACTGGATTCTAATATATCATTCTGAATCCAATGTAATAGATGGGTTCTAAGCTAGTCTACATTACATGATTACATAAAACCTATTTAGTTAGTTGCACAAAACTACCCCCAATGTTGCATTTTCACATACATTTTCATGATGCTCTAGAAAGATCTGTCAAAAACGAGACCACATCGTCAGATGTCGGGAGTAAATACCGAGCGTTTGTGCGAATCCGTCCGACTGCACACGAGAAATAATTATCTCCTTTCAAATCAAGTACATTCCATTTTATTTTATCCGGGGACGACGATGATCGCCTCCCACCGTTCCCAGCAACATTGTTATTGTTGTTGTTATTGTTACTGTAACTGTTTCTCTTATTGTCGGTATGGCGTTGGTGAGTTTGTTTCTGAGATGACTTTGACCCGCACTTTCCAGTCCTTCTGTCTCCAGACGGCTTTGTTGCATCACTTGGCTTTGGTCTTGTGATGCCAATGCCGTCTGGAGGAAGCTCTGGCTCAAAAAATGTGTATAGATCTTCGTCCTGTAAAAATGATATATTATTGGACGTAGAAAAATCTTCGTCCGAACATGTTTGACCCGTTTTAGAACGATTCTTTTTGGCCCGAAAAGTTTTGGCCTGTTACTCAACCAGAGTTAGGATACAAGAGGACATACCTTCCCAAGAGAATGACCAACACATAGGACATAATCGATTGGCGCTGAAATCGATTTGCTATGAACAATCTCTCCTAATATACGAACAATCGTAACACCCTGGTTTCTCACACACAAAAAAAAAGTTAAAATAATTATCCACGTACTAGCGCTGACGTGGATAGTGGCGAAGCTTGACATAAAATTTTGCGGGGGCGATAAGTCACGGGACGATAAACATATATACATGTTTTTTGAAAAAATCGCGAAAATTAGTACTACTGGACGAAAAAACTGGAGGAGCACACCCCCCCCCCCCCCGGTCTCTACAAAGCTACGCCATTGGACGTGGAAACAACTAAAAATGAAACAGGCACCTTTGTAACACCGACAGCTCGAACCTCAACAGACCGGCTTCCTTGTACAACATCAACCGATGCATTAGATATAGGGCCCGTCCACAGGTGCTGCAACATGTCTCGGGCTTGCAGCCTTCCAAACTCCACATCTTCATTCACAAACATATTACATACACACACAAGAAAGGGTCATATACGTTTATGCACGCACACACACACGTACCTGCATACTTGTAGTTCCAAACGAGTGATGTCTCACGAAGCTCGAAATGAGAACGAGGTGTACGTTCGGTGAAATACTCGAAAACATGCTGTGGAACATTTATGGAGTGTTAAGGATACGAAACCGCAAAAGACAAGAATGGAAAGACAAACATTAAGCGTTAAAAAGAGCGTAATATGCCATGTTTACCTTTACACTATCGACCCATTCGAGATTTGAATGTTCAGGCATCGTTGTCATCCAGTCGCCTCTCGTGGAACGTAAAAACATTCCGTTTTCAGCTGCCAACCACATGTTGTAATCTCCGAAGTTCTGGGAAAATCAATACGCACTTGTTAAAAGAATGTGAACTCGTATATACAGAGCCACTCAATTCGGGTCAAAGTTAAAAATTAGCAAAAAATGAATCAGGTCAAACGGGCTGAACGGGTCAAACGGGTCAAACGTGTAAAAAGTAGCCTAACATGCATTCTGCTTAAAAAACAATTTTTTGTAATAATAATAATACATTTTTAAATAAAACTAAAGAAAAGTACAAGGGATCGACCCAACCCGTTTTGACCCGTTACACAACCAGCCCGTTTTGCCACCAAGAAAGATGACATACCTCATCCAGTACAGCTCTTTCGCTTCCACTGAGGATAACAACGGTTGTTTTCGGATCACTACAGAGCTTTTTCAGAGGTTCTTTCAAATCAGGGTGTAATTTAAGATCCATTTCTCTTATTTGATCGCCCCCACGTCTATCAGGCGTATCAACTGGTTCGGTCAAAGTCGCGTTGAATCCCTGTAGTAAAAAAAATGAATATATCTATACGCCAAAGATTTTACTTAAACTACATATTAAACAAGGCTCATAATATAACAACAGTATAATAACATTGAATTATTATTATTTTTTTTTTTTTTGCTACTTGCCAGTATAAGAAGTCGGTTACTTGACTGCGAATATCGCTCGATAGCCTCTTCAACCGGAAGATGTGGCGGAACTTGTCTAATCCTTTGTTGTGCTTCAACTACAGTATCATTCAGTTCACTACATGAAGTTCAAAAATGTTAAGTAATCCGGTCGATTGTGTTACTCCCTTTTTTTATTCATTTCTTCACCGAACTTTTTTTTAAATTTAGTAAAAAGGGTAAAAAGTACCTTACAAAGGTTTCTGCCCATTCTTGAGCAGTGTGGGTTGTGACGTGTAAAAAGTTATGCAAATGACGTTTTTCTCGTTCTTCAGCTGACATATTTAAAGCTTGGCCAATGGAAGCTGCAACTTCAGTTATATTCCAAGGGTTAACAAGGATGGCCCCTGCACCTAGTGACTGTGCAGCACCAGCAAACTAAAAAAGTACCACAAGATAGCTTGTTTTAAATAAAATGATAATGACTATTTTAATTTATAATAAAATGAATGATTAGCTAATGAAGGTAGTGATAAATAATTACTTCACTCAATATGAGCACTCCTCTTTTAGCATCTTGACATGCAACAAACTCGTAACTGACAAGATTCATCCCGTCTCGTAAAGATGTGACCAGTGCTACATCTAGCAACACGAGCACACAGAATATCATCAGTCGTGACATTAAAATTATCATTTATAAAGGGGTGGCGGCGCAGCTTGTTGCCCGCCTCCCTTGTACTTCATGTTGAGTTGTAACCGTTGTTTTTTGAGTATTTAAGTTGAGTTTGATGAATAAAAGAAACATTCCATGTTCCCAAAATAAAAATTTATAATGTTTTCTGATCGATATTTTCTTCACTTGTTGCTAAGACACGTAGAAAAACTTATCATTTTTAGGGGTTTTAGAGATGTTTTAGGCTTGTTTAGGGCTCGTTTAGGCTGTTCTAGGTTGGTTCCAGGCCATTTTTTAACGTTTTAGAAAAAACTGGCCAGAAATTAAAAAAATAAAAAATTTCGCCGAAATTTACAGGATTTGGCTGAATCTCGCTGGAAGGTCGCAGGAGCACTTGGATGGCTGCAAGGCGTTTTACCTGCACCTCGCCTAAACACCTAGGCACCCTTGTACGCCTTTGATAATTACGCTTATTACAAAAAAAAAAAAAAAAAAAAAAAAAAGACTATATATAATGCATTTGTCATATAAACGATGACAAAAGGAGAAAAGATAAGTACCGGTGACAGCATACAGTGCACATAAAGCATGAAAATCAAGAGACCGATCCTGCAAATATCACATGTCGGATTTATTTTTTATAATCACTAATTCAAAAATCTTATTTTTCTAATCATTAATTAAATTAAAATATAAAAAAGTCTAACCAGATGGTGAATAGGAACAGTAGTCAATGTCCCGAATCTACCATTTATCCGACCCACAATTTCATGAACTTGACTTGTGAGTTTTTGATCTGCAAAAACGATCAAAAACCAATATTATGTGTCGGCTTATAAGGAGCGATTCACTAGCACGAAAGAAACACAAAGACAACATATGGTTAAACAAAAAGATACATTCAGGAACATCGGTTCTTGTCGGTACTGCAATCTGTAGCAAAACAACTTTATCGCGCCAATACTGATTTTCTTCTAGAAACTTCTCGAACGCTAGTATCTTTTGAGGGATCCCTTTAATCATATCAAGTCGATCCACACCTAACATCACCTATCAATTCACAACAAGAAAGAAAAACTTCAAAGAAGTTTAACATTAACATAACAGTTGACTTATCTACCACAAGTCAAAATTACCTTTCTCCCAGAAAACCGTTCCTTCAGTTCTTTAATATGTTCTTGTACTTGATGAGATTCGAGAGCGTGAATAAAACGGTCTGAATCTATACCGATTGGGAACTGTTTGTTACATCATTGAAAAAAACAACATCAGATATATGATCAAGTCAAAGGTTGACTTTAAAGAAGTCAACTTTGACTTACTGCAGCAACACGAGTAAGCCTCCCGTGATCCTCTACTCCTTCCGGTGTACCCTCAAGTCCCACTATACGAGTACAAGCACTCACAAAGTGTCTTGCATAATCATAAGTATGAAACCTATATAACAAATCAATGTTTATTTGATCAAATTAACATTATTCAGAAAATGAGGAATTTACAAACTTACCCCACCAAATCAGCAGCAAGAACTGAACGTAAAAGCTCGGAACGAGAAGGTAACGTTCTATGAATTTCGGAAGACGGAAATGGTGTATGAAGAAACCAACCGACTTTCATGTTAGAGTTACGTTCTTTAAGGCATTTTGGGAGGAACATAAGATGGTAATCGTGGCACCAAACAACATCACCTTCTTCATAATGTTCGTTTACCACGTCAGCAAACATTTGATTTGCTTTTTTGTATGCAGCAAATTGAGATTGGAAGCTTCTGGTTGTTGCCAAACGGTCTTCTTGTGGAAGACCAAGATAATGGAAAAGAGGCCATAATATGTTGTTGCAGTAACCGTTGTAATATTGATGCACAATATCTTCATCAAGAAATACGGGTATGCACCTCTGCATCAATCATCATGATACAAAAACGGGTCAACTCGATTTTTTTTAATCTCAAACGGGTCAAACAAAAAATGGACAAAAAATGTGATAGCGGGTCAACCCAACATGAACCATTTGAACCCGAATCTGTTTTGCCATTATCTTGCCAGCTTTACAATTATTCATTATAAATTTATAACTATGACCTATCTCACATTAATATAATCTTTTTGTATCTAAACTTGAAAAAGATTTAAAAACTTTACCTTCTCGGCAAGTGCTTTAGTTAGCGCCCTCTGCCCGGGCTCATCGGGCACATTTACACCTGCCCATCCAATCCATTTCGCCTCAACTTCCTTCACACCTTCAAATAAGTTTATAATTTGTGTTACTTTACATTTTTAAACAAAAAGGGTATATTAGTCATTTTACAATATTGTAGCCCGTTTTGTGCTAGAATTGATATAAACGAAGGAAAATACACACTTGAGCGGCATATAAAGTAATTTCAATATGTGAGTCGCCTCCTTAGGTACCCAATTATAAAAAGATCAAATTTTTAATGAACAAATAAAGAAGCAAAACTAGTAACAAATAAAAAGTTACCTAAAAGAGCACTAACAAGTCCACCACCACTAACTTCCAGTGACCAGCTTTCTTCTCCTCTTCTAACAGCAGAAACTGGCAATCTATTAGCGACAACTAACAACCGTTGCGTAAACAATCCCCCGTCAGGTTTTTCCCACCCCTCACGTGCAGCAGATGCTCCTTCCAGAAATTGTTCCACAAAACTATTGGATTCAAGATCACCAGCTTCATTACCATTAGATTCATTTGAATATGCAGCTTTGATGTTCTTTCTTAACTCTCGTCCTCTCAAAAGTCTCTGTATTCGGTTTGCTGTGACTGATGAATTGCCATTGTAATTATTTGCAGGCATAACCATTACACCGATCTACAAATTGGGTATTTTAGAATTCAAATCATAATAAAACAAGATTAAAGATTTGATCATTTTATAAGGTGAAAATGGCAAAATAGAAGGCATAAAAGATACCAAAAGGCTTTTCTAGCCCAATGGTACCCATGGTGTTGTTTGGTGTCTCCCTCCTTTGAAGGTCAAAAGTTCAAATCTTGCATTAGGCATGTTAGTTGGATTTAGGAGGTGGTTAGGCGCCGTTCAAAAAAACGGCATAAAAGATGGGGACTACTAGGGACACCGCTTCTTTTTCTCCAGACACCGCACCAGACGCCCCATTTAGGCCTAACCGTGGCATATAGGGGGCTATATGCCACGGATAGGCCTATCCGTGACATATAGGGGGTTTTTTTGGGGCCAAACTTCACAGTTAGGCCTAACCGTGACATATGGGGGGGGGCTTTTTGGGAGTTCAATAATGACTGACACCG